>PVIC010027989.1:0-23507 GCA_004025085.1 Thryonomys swinderianus
AGTTCCCAGCTCTCTCATCTATATTGATAAAAATATCTTAAAAACAAAAAACACCAGAAGTGGGGACTGTGGCTATGTGCCAAAACACATGGCTTTTGTGTGAGGCTCTAGGTTTGATCCTTACCACCACACACACAACAAATTAAAAACTCAAAAATCCCAGTTTGAAAGTTGATGAATGACCCTTTTTAAAACAGTAATTTCTTGGGCTGAAGATTTAGCTCAGTGGCTCTGCCTCCTGCTTAGCAAGCACAAGGTCCCTAGTTCAATCCCGGTAACCACATACAATGACATGATATTGGGCATGGTGACTCACACCCACCAGCAGTCAGCACCACACCCCATGACGCTGGGCGTGGTGGCTCACGCCTGTAATCTCAGCACTTCCGAGGCTGTGGCAAGAGGATTGCTGAGTTCCAGGCTTTCCTGACAGTGAACTCAGGGCCAGCCTGAACTACAAAGTGAGACCCTGTCTCAAAAAAAGAAAAAAACAAAAATAGTAATTTTCTTGTGAATAATGGTAAGAGTATACTAATGCAGATCATTTGCTTGTTTTACATACTAAAAATCGGTCTGCATAAAGAAGGAGTACTATCAACTTTGCTCTAGGGGCCAGAAATGTTAACTTTATTGAAGGAGAAGGTAAGTGTGACTTCATTAAAAATAGCTTCAAGGTAAACATGTAAATCTTAGGATAACTTGTGTTTGTTTTGTGCTTTTTTAAGTAACTGGGTGTTTTCCTTTAAATAAAAAGAATTACTTTGCTTTTTGCACAGCAGATGTTTAGTAAGCTTTTTTCTCTTTAATGATTCCTACTAGCTGGGTTCCCAAATCCTTCTTCCTGTGAGAATGCTGGCTGGCACTGTGTGTGTGTGTGTGTGTGTGTGTGTGTGTGTGTGTGTGTGTGTGTGTGTGTGTTTTCATTCATTTTATGAAAAACAATGAGAATGCTGGCTGGCACTGTGTGTGTGTGTGTTCATTCATTTTATGAAAAACAATCTAAGTCTTTTTCCTGATTAGTTTATTTCATGTTACTCCAATGAGCATACCTGGGGTGGAATTTACTAATAGTCTTAAGAGTTATAAACCTATGAAATAATTACATAGATAGATTAGGAAATGAAGCTTTATTTGCAGATGATGCAAAAGGTGCTCAGAAACCTAGAGAGTATTTTTAAAAAGCAGCTCCCTTTCCTCTGAAACATTAGAAAAAGCTATAAAATGTAGGAATCTCCAAATATGCTGCAGAGCACATTGAGGAGCCAGGCCTTGGTGGAGGACAGTTGGTGTAGTGATTAGGAGCAGGAGCAACAGAAACAGGGTATCACCCCTCTGGCTCTGTTCCTGTCCAGTCCACAGGCTGATGCGCTTCATCATGTACAGATGGCACACTGGCTGGCCCAAGGTTTTTATCAGTAACACCTGAAATATGACAACTTGTTGGTGATGGATCTGTTACAGATCGCTCCAGCCGAAGCACCAGATGCTAAAGTGAGGATGGTGATTATCACTGGACCACCAGAGGCTCAGTTCAAGGTATGTGCATAGATAACAAATGATGGGGAGAACAACAGTGTCTTTGCACAAGTTTTTATGGAATATATATATAAAAAAATCAGTGAATATTCACATCTAAGATCAAAGTAGAACCATAACCAAACTTTAGTTATTCTATGTTAGTTCCATGTCTTCTCAAATTTCCTTATTATAGTCATCTTAAAACACTTGAGCAGGGCCTGGTAGACCATGCTTGTAATCCCAGCATGCTAAAAGCTGAGGTGAAGAACAATCAAGGCCAGCCTGAACTACATAGTTAAAACTCTCTTCAAAATATTTTTTTAGCCGGACGTGGTGGCTCATGCCTGTAATCTCAGCACTCAGGAGGCAGAGGCAGGAGGATTGCTGAGTTCGAGGTTTGCCTGGACTACATAGTGAGCTCAGAGCCAGCCTGAACTACAAAGTGAGACCCCTGTCTCAAAAAAAAAAAAAAAAAAAAAAAAAAGTTAACAGTTAAGGGCCAGAGATTTAGCTCAGTGGTTCTGGCGCCTGCCTAGCAAATGCAAGGTCTCTGGTTTGATCCCAGACAACCACATATACAACAATACCACAACCAGCAGTCAGTCCCACATACCACAATGCCAGGCGTGGTGGCTCACGCCTGTAATCCCAGCACTTGGGAGGCACAGGCAGGATTGCTGGGTTCCAGCCTTGCCTGGGCTACACAGTGAACTCAGGGAGAGCCTTAAGTACAAAGTGAAACCTTGTCTCATAAGTGAATGAATAAATGAATGTTAACAGTTAAGAAAAGCCGTATTAGTGACTATTCAAAATGCATATTTTATTTTGGAGACCTATGGAATAATTAACCTGTCCTAACCTACATTTTCTCATGAATTCAAGAGCTTCTGTTTTAGATAATAGTGGACATTTCTCGGGTTCCCTGTGTTAATAGCTACACCTGTGGTCTGAGACATTAAGGATGAAAGGGCTATAGTACAGTGCAATGAAGTCTGTCTTTAATTCCCTGAAGCGAGCTTAGCATTTTACCCCAGTGACAAATATTTTTGTGAGTTGTCCTGACAGTCTATCAGATTAGACCTCATTCTCTTTCCTAGAGTGCAACCACAGGTTAATGAATGTAGTTAAAAGAAGGTGTTATTTATATGTACTACCTGTAATGTACCCAGCAGCTAATATGGTATTTATAACCAAATATCCTAAATATTACCTTAATTTGGGACCTCTTCATTCATAGCAGAAATTACCTAGCTAAGATTAAGAAACGTTTACACACGGTATTATTTTCACCAGGTTTCCACCTGGCCGTTTAGATATCAGCATGGCTCTTGCTTGTACCAGCATCCAGTACAGCTGGCTGTGTAGTTCTTTCCCACCTCTACCTCACTTTGAGATCCGGCTCTTGCCTGGGCAGGTGTTGAACTCAAAATTCTCCCACCACAGCCCCCATAGCTGAGATTATGGACATGTACCACATTATCTTCTCCTAGTGTCTTTTGCTCAAGAAAAATGTAATTTATTTCTCATTACCAGACGAGTTCTTTTATGTTACAAGCTTGGTGATAGAGATGGCCATTTCCCTACACAAAATGTAGCTAGAGTAATAATTCCCTTTGTTTTCATCATGAGAATATGGCTTATCTTTCATCAAACATGCAGTTGCCTTTTGTATGTTGAATGTATGTAGTTATGGCACTTTCTGGGGCTCCCTTACTGCTATCTCTTACACTGTCTTTCAGCCATCCAGTTAGATTTAAGTGTCTTTAAAGTTATTTCAACTTTTTTGTTTCAAACTTAGAAGGTACTAACAGGCTGTATTTTCACCCACAGGCTCAGGGAAGAATTTATGGAAAAATTAAAGAAGAAAATTTTGTTAGTCCTAAAGAAGAAGTGAAACTTGAAGCTCATATCAGAGTGCCATCCTTTGCTGCTGGCAGAGTTATTGGAAAAGGAGGCAAAACGGCAAGTACTTCAGCAAAACCTGTGCAGTGGTATGAAAGGGAAAGCGTTGAAAGGTACTTAGGAGTTCCAAGTCCCTGAATTTTGGCTAATTTATAAAAAACCAAGACCATCTTGACCAAGGTTTGGAAAACATTGCCTATTACTTGTGTTGGTGTCAGCTTTTTGTGAAAGTAATGTGTCTTTCAGATGACTCTGTGAGAGAAATGTACTGTATTTGTAAACAACATTCAGCATCATTCTGTTGTTACAATTGACGCTTTACATCTTTAGCATACAAACACTAAAGAACATGAACAAACTGAAAATTTGTTTTAAAATTTCATCTGACTTTTAACTCTATAATTGAAAAAAAGCAAATGGCTTCCATCCCCCACCCCACCCCACCCCACCCCACCCCCCGGTCTTGCTTTGTAGTTCAGGCTGGCCCTGAGCTCACTATATAGTCAGGCAAGCCTCGAACTCGGCAATCCTCCTGCTTCTGCCTCCCAAGTGCTGGGATTATAGGCTTGAGCCACCAACTGCAGTATATGGTACTGAATGCCAGTAGGTGAGAGTCACCAGGCCCGGTATTATATGTGGTTACTGGGGATTGAACCAGGGACCTTGCGCTTGCTAGGCAGGCGCTGGAACCACTGAGCTAATCTCCAGCGGCTTCCATTCTTGTAACAGTGTCTTAGATTATTTACAAAGCTACTTAAAATTTTAAAGTCTTTAAAAAGTGTATACTTTAGAATCATTATTAGGATTTGAATCTCGTTTTGTCAGTTACTTGTGTAAATGTGCTAATCAATTTCTTTGGATGAGTCTTAGTTCTAATTATCTTAAAATGGGGACAGTATTAAGTTTGGAATTATTTGTGGCTAATATGAAAGCCAAAGCTCATTGTATGGTGCAGAGTAAGTGCTTAGGAAATGGCAGTGTTTTCATTGCTGCTTAACATGATGTTTCTGTTTCAGGTGAATGAACTCCAGAATCTGTCAAGTGCTGAAGTTGTTGTTCCTCGTGACCAGACACCTGATGAGAATGACCAAGTAGTTGTCAAAATAACTGGTCACTTCTACGCTTGCCAGGCAAGTGGGTGCTAAAATAAGGCAGCTTCTGTTTCTCTCAAGCAAAAGCAATTCTTACACTGGTGCTACCACCTCAGGAAAATATTTAAGGTTGTGTGATGCTCAGCAATAGCAACAACAAATTAAGAAGTGAGGTCTCAGTCTGTTGCTTAAGCTGGCTTGAAACTCCTGGTCTCAAGGATGATCCTTCTGCCTCAGTCTCCCATGTACCTGGGACTATAGTCACAAGGCAATATGCCCAGCTGATACTTAACCTGCTAAACGGAACCTGAAAGTATTGTTTCAGAGAATGATCGGGACATGTCTCTAACCTTAAGATAGAATTCTATTTGGAGTTGTTAAAGTGGAGCAATAAAGTAAATTTAGTAAGTTATGATTAGATTAGATAGGCTTTTTGTTTGTTTGAGACAGGGTCTCATTTTGTAATTCAGGCTACCTGAGTTCACTATGTAGCCCAGACTAGCCTTGAACTCAGCAATCCTCCTGCCTCTGCCTCCGGAGTGCTGGGATTATAGGCATGAGCCACCATGCCCAGCATTGTAGTATGTGTTACTGATTGCTGGTGGGCGTGAGCCACCACAGCCGGTATTGTTATATTGGTCACTGGGGATGGAACCAGGGACCTTGTGCTTGCTAGGCAAGCGCCAGAACCAGTGAACTAAATCTCCAGCCCTGATTAGGTAGATTTTTTAAAAGCTCTGTCTTTTTACAGGTTGCCCAGAGAAAAATTCAGGAAATTCTGACTCAGGTAAAGCAACACCAACAGCAGAAGGCTCTGCAAAGTGGACCACCTCAGTCAAGGCGGAAGTAAAGGCTCAGGAAAAGCCCACCACAGAGGCAGATGCCAAACCAAAGACAGATTGCTTAACCAACAGACGGACTTTGACCCCATCCAGAATCACATGCACAAGTTGTTACCTAGCCAGTTGTTTCTGAGGACCAGGCAACTTTTGAACTCCTGTCTCTGTGAGAATGTATACTTTATGCTCTCTAAAATGTATGACACCCAGCTTTAAAAAAAAAAAAAATAAGGGGGAGAGGGAGAGAAAGAAGAGCTCTGCACTTCCCTTTGTACAGTCCCACAGTATAAGGAATATCCTGATTTTTCTTAGTATTCCCCCGTAGTGCCAGAAATTGGCTTAAATGGTTCATTCACTAAATTCATCAAATAAAGACACTGGTCCTAAATCCAGTTATTAAAATTGGATCAGAACAGAACTATTACAGGAACTTGAGATGTTAAGCCATTAGTGTAGAATAACTTGTTTTAGTTTTAATCTAACACTAACACAAATAACCTAAGGGAAGTGCTGAACGGTGTTGGCAGGGGTATTAAATGTGCATTTTTACTCAACTACCTCAGGTATTCAGTAATACAGTAAAAAGCAAAATTGTTCCTTTTTTTGAAAATTTTATATACTTTATAAAGGTAAGAGTCCAACTGTTTTTTTAAAAACGTAAAATTTAACAGCTATCAGCTAACAGGCAAGTAAGTGAGAAAGGAATTTTATTTCTGGCTGGTGACCGTAAAGCTGGAAAATTTCAGGTTTTTTGAGGCTTCTGACACAGTGATTAGTTGAAAATCCAATAAATGTTCAAAGATATAGAGCAGTGCCTATATTTGGAGAGCAGCAGTGCCACTTAATCCTTTGTTTATAGTTGGAATGTTTTTGGTGCTACTAACAGAACAAAGTGGTGGCAGCAGGAAGTTTTGGAACATCTAGTTTAAATGGCTTTAGCAGACTTCAGGTTCTTTGTTTAGCTATATGACTGAATGCATAAATGTTTTGTGCTTTGATTATCTACCTGAACAAAGTATATTGAGAGAGATGTAGGACTTCAAATAGGCAAAAGGCAAGCTTCAGCTTGACTTGTCCTACAGAATGCTTAGTTTGCCAGTAACCTCCAGACCAGTCGGTCTATACTTCAAGCAAACTCCTAAAGAGATGATTTGTGAATAACAGAACAGTGACAGTGTTTTAAAGTAACAAAAGGCTGTGTTTCTTTGTGCCTGGCACTGTCATAAGCCTTGCTATTTTTAAGCAATGGATGGTATTTTTTTTTCTAAATCAACTTAAAATGTTATATAGAATGTAGTAGGTTCTTTGTACACCTGTGCCCAATTATTTGAAATAGGTCAGAAGGTAGAGAATTCAAGAAAAATGTTTTGGGGATGCAATTTGAATGACTAAAAACACCTCATATTTGAAACTGAACTCATTTACCCATCCCTTAGCTTGATGGCAAAGCCCAGGATGTACAATAGGAAGCCACGCTGCTCTCTGAGTTGTTTTTGTGTTGCTTTCCTTCTGAAGATGATCACAGTCATCTCATTACACTGAGCTGAAGGGCATTATATAACCCTTTAAAACACACTGCCTCATTTGTATTTCAAGATGAATTTCTACACAGACTAAGTTTCACAAAGGCTAGTTCAATTTTTGTGAAGATCATATTAATAAGACATTTTGAAAATTGTTTTCCTAAATATTTTCAGAAAACCAGTTTATTTTGTAGTTTAGCCAAAAAGTGCCCTTTTTGTCACCGAATTTACCTAACATTTAATTTTTTTTCATATAATGAATTTAAATTGCTGAAAAATCATGGATTGGTTGGATTTCATGTGCTTAATTAAGGCCAGAGCTCTTCTGCAAAATATGATTTCTCTAATACTTGATTTAAAAAAAATACAGGTAGGTGCTGCATTTATATCTGCTGGTATAAATTCTGCCAATTTTACTTCTATCCCTTTAGTGTGGCAAATCATGTTTTCCTTTCACTTTAGCATTGATGATTTGGAGTATCTGGTACTAGCTAAGAAATAATTCTGTAATTGGGTTTTGTACTCACCATATATGATCATTCCTCATCTATAATATGCCCCAAATGCAGCTTCATTTTCCAGATACCCTGATGCAGAATAAAGTTTTTCATCATTAGTTACAGCTTCCTGTGCAATGTTTCCAAGTGAATGTAATGTTTGAATTTGGTCTGCAAATAAGAGTTTTAATAATGCTATGTTAATCAGGAAATAGACAGTACTTACTGTTAATCTCCAGCCTATGGTACAATAATGTGAACCATGCTTGTACTGTTCATCTGAACCACGAACAGTAGATCCCAAAAGTTTCCCTAATACTTTGCTTTTTTTCCCTCATTCGGATTATTCTGAAAAGGAACAGAAAACCTATCCTAGAAAAATCCCGGTATCTACTAATAGGCTCAGTGGGCAATTTGTTAAGGTTTTTTTTTAGCCATTCTATTTATACCAAGTACTTGGGCATAAGCAAAATAAAAATATGAGTGGAGAGCTCAAGTTAAACACAGGTACCAGTGTTAACTCCAGAAATCCTGCTGGGATCTCAAGAATAAATAGATAGCATGTTAAATTTTTAGTTGGAACATTCTTTTCTTTTCTTGAGACAGGGTCTCACTTTGTAGTTCAGGCTGGCCCTGAGCTCACTATGTAGCCCAGGCAAGCCTCGAACTCAGCAATCCTCCTGCCTCTGCCTCCAGGCACTGTGGTATGTGGTATTGATTGCTGATGGGCGTGAGTCACCACGCCCAGCATTGTATGTGGTTACTGGGGATCAAACTCAGGACCTTGCGTTTGCGAGGCAGGTGCCCAGAACCACTGAGCTAAATCTCCAGCCCTCTTATTCTTGATAGATACTAGCGTGCCAGCTCATTTATCTATCATCTCTGGGGGTCAGTCAGCATGAGTGGCAAAGAGACAGACAAGACTTATTCTACTGGCAACTTAAAAGTAGGTTAGGCTATAGGATGATGTATTTTCCAGGAAGTGACTGAATCCAAATCTGAAATGACTGAAACAGTTCATCTAGTTTTATTCACATTTGAACTCCACTGGAGTCAACAAGGAAGTGTCCTCCTCTTCTATTCCAAGAACAAAATCTTCAGGTAATGTTTCAGGTGGTATCTGAGATAACTGGTCATCATAAGAACGGAGAGTCCATAATTTCTCTAATTCATACGTTTCTCTGGTTTCTGGAAGCATTAAATGAATCACCATGCTGCCTATCAGGGATAAAAAGTTACAATGAAGAAATGATGTACCTGCTTTTATTCTTGTGTTTTCATAACTCTCTAGTATAAGTCTAGGAACTAGGACAGTTGTTATAGACCAAACTATGGATACCATGATGAGACTGCATTGGCGGGGGCAGTCTACACTGGAGTTCTCATTTCCCAAGGGTATGGGATTGAACACATTTTAGAAACACTGCCTCTGAAAATCAGAACTGCAGAGAGGCAAATAGAGAGCACAGAGGCATAGACAGCACAGCCATACTCTACCCAGATAGTGAGAGCACTGGCTGTTTACTAGTTACAAAAAGCAAAAACTGAAACATTCATCGTGCTGGCTATAGGTGCAAATAGCAAATTGTTGTCTCTTAACTCCCAAGTAAGATTGTGTCTTATCAGTATTCATGAGCGTGGAAGGACAACTTGTTAGCAACCAAGCAGTATAAGACCATAGAGCTCCTCATTTTTTACTGTACTGTTTTCCTTCCTCCTCCCCTTCTTTTTCAGTACTGGGGACTGAACTGAGCTGCATCCCAGCTCATTTTAAGATACTCTCACTATGTTGCCCAGGTTGCACCCAAGTACCCCAAGTGCTTTATGTGCCCACAGGTGGGGCTTTTGGGAGGTGGCTGGATTATGGGGGCTCAGAGCTGACTTGCTGTCAGGTAGGGATAGACTGGGCTGAGCCTGGCCTATGCCATCTTATCCTTCCTCCCTCCAGCTGTTCACCTCGCTGTGCAAGAGACAGTCCGCTGAATGCCACCCCTGGAGCCACCCAACTATGGGCTGAAACCCCTACAAACTTTGGGCCAAAACTTCTTTAAGTTATGCATTGGGTTATTTTGTCAGAGTTGAGAGAAGTGACTTAAGATGGTGTATTTTCCTACAAAAATGTATTACTGTATCTAGAATATTTAGTTTGGGTGAAGATTTCACATAGTATTAAGAGCACCTGAGTCAAAAATAAAACTTTTATTACTTGAAACATTTCAAAAAATCTTACATAGAAATGCACTTCGGGATTTTTTGTGAATTGTTCTGCAGCTGAAAATAATTAGATAATATCAAGATTTATCTATACAGTATGCCAAAATAACTTACCAAAGTCCACACACAGCCAGTCATCAGTGTTCTTCCCTTCAATCTTAACATGAGGCTCACTTTTACATTTCAGGTATTTGTACTGAAAAAAGCCAGACCATTGATTAAAGATAGGAGGAAGTCTGCCCTTACTGAGGATCTAGTAGCATGTCTGTCTGGGGGCCAGCTAACTCATTTCTCATAGCTGTACACTGCCATGTGGTAATAACAGGAATAATATTTACCCCCTAACTCCTGTCTTTTACTCCTCTCCTAAACCTTGCCCAGAGTCTGGGAAGACATGCCCCATTCACAAAGGTGCCTCAAAGGCACCAAGGCCTGCGCACACTCAGATTTGGTTTCCACCTGCAACATCTTTGTGCCCATCTAGCTTCTTCTCACTCTCAGGCAAGACAGGTTCTACTTTTCTAAAGCTAGGTCTTCTCAGTGTTGATTTCATCTCATCTAGCTACAGGATATGCTCATAGAACTTGAGCATTCCCTATCTGTCTCCCAGAGAGCTCTAAGTGGTTTCAGCTTTGGTATTCTTTAACACCAACAAATATGCTAACAGACAAGATAGAAGTTAAACCAAAGACTGGTATGAAAAAAGTACATTGACAAAAGGGACACGTTGCCCAGAAGATAGCAATTATACATAACATCAAATAACAGCTCCTAAATATATGAAACACACCAACAACTGAAGGGAACCAGTAAGACTTCAGTAGCCCAGATTCCACAATCAAGAGGAAGAAGGAAAGGGCTAGCCTTTTGGGGTTTTTAAAGGTTTTTTCAGATAGGGTCTCCCTTTTTTAATTCAGGTTGGCCTTCAACTCACTATGTACCCTAGGCTGGCCTTAAATCACAGCAGTCCTCCTGCCTCAGCCTCCCAAATACTGGCCTTACGGGCACAAGCCACCAGGCCCAGCGAAATAGATAACTTGAACATTATAACAACCAAATGGACCCAAAAGACATTAACAGAGCTCTCTACTCAACAGTTAGCAGAATAGTTTTTTTTTTTTTTCTCAAGGGTACAAGGAATATTCTCTAGGATAATCATTTATTAGGCTACACAAGAAATGTTAGAATAAAATGTAGATTACAGCCGGGCGTGGTGGCTCACGCCTGTCATCCCAGCACTCGGGAGGCAGAGACAGGAGGATTGCTGAGTTCGAGGCTTGCCTGGACTACATAGTGAGCTCAGAGCCAGCCTGAACTACAAAGCGAGACCCTGTCTCAAAAAAAAAAAAAAAAATGGAGATTACACAAAATATTTGCTGATCAAAATGGTATAAAATGAATTTAACGGAAGAAAATTTGAAAAAATCTACATGTGAAAAACTACACACTTAAGTACAGCAAAAATCACATAAGTAGGACATAAGACAAATGAAAATTATCTTACACTCTAAAGAACTAGGGGGAAAACATTAAAAGCTAGCAGAGGAAACAAGAACTTTAGCTTAAAAAAAGGAAAACTGGTGAAACCAAGATTTGTTTTTTCAAAAACATCAATATGGGCTGGGGATTTAGCTCAAGTGGTACCACTCCAAACTCGTATGCACAAAGGCCCGAGTTTGCTCCCCAGTACTGCTGAAATAAAACAAAACAAAATACTGGCCGGGCATGGTGGCTCACACCTGTAATCCCAGCATTTGGGGGGCAGGGGCAGGAGGATTGCTGGGAGTTTGAAGCTTGCCTGAGCTACACAGTGAGCTCAGGACCAGCCTAAACTACAAAGCAAGACCCTTTCTCCCAAAAAAAAAAAAAAAAAAAAAAAATCAATACTGTTAAATCTTTAGCTAGACTGAAATTTTTTTTTTTTTTTTTTTTTTTTTTTTTTTGAGACAGGGTCTTGCTTTGTAGTTCAGGCTGACTCTGAGCTCACTATGTAGCCTAGGCAAGCTTTGTAGCCTAGGCAAGCTTTGAACTCAGCGATCCTCCTGTCTCTCCCTCCCAAGTGCTGGGATTACAGGCGTGAGCCACCACGCCCAGCACTGTGGTATGTGGTATTGATTGTTGGTGGGCATGACTCTCCATGCCAAGCATGGTATGTGGTTACCAGGTATTGAACTCAGGACCTTGCGCTTGCAAGGCAGGCGCCATAACCACTGAGCTAACCCTCTGGCCCACTAGACTGAATTTTTAAAAAATCAGAAATAGGAGATATGACTACCAATTTAAGAAATAGAAGCCCTAAATTCAATCCCTAGTACTGGATAAAACCAATTATGTACCATAACCAAGTGTAATTCCTGGAATATATGTTTCAACATATAAAAAACAATCATTAACAGAATAAAGGGAAAATCAACGTGATCAAAGACAGATTTGACAAAATTCTACTACCTTTCATGATAAAATCACTCAAGAAGCCAGGGATAAAAGGAAACTACCTCAATGTAACAAAGGCCACATATGAAAGACACAGCCAGCATATTCTACCATACTCAATAAGGAAAAACCAGCTTTTCTTCTAAAATAAGGACCAAGACAAAATGCCCACTTTTGCTATTTCCAGTCAACATAGGATTGAAAGATGTAGCTGAAGCACTTTCACGAGAAAAAGACATACAAACTGGGGCCGGAGATTTAGCTCAGTGGTTCCCGCACTAAGTCCTGAGTTGATCCCAGTAACCACATACAATGCTGGGCGTGGTGACTCACGCCCACCAGCAATCAATACCTCATACCACAGTGCCAGGCGTGGTGACTCACGCCCACCAGCAATCAATACCGCATACCACAGTGCCAGGCGTGGTGGCTCACGCCTGTAATCCCAGCACTTGGGAGGCAAACACAGGAGGATTGCTGAGTTTGAGGCTTGCCTGGGCTACATAGTGAACTCAGGGCCAGCCTGAACTACAAAGTGAGACCCTGTCTCAAAAAAAAAAAAAAAAGACATACAAACTGAAAATAATTATCTCCTTGAAGACAAGATGATCTCATGTACAAAATCTTCAAGTTGCCACAAAAAGCATATTAAGGCTAATAAAACCAGTTGAATTGCTATATGCTAATAACCAATCTGAGAATTCTATTTACAATACTATCAAAAAGAATAAAATACTTTTAAACAGCAAAAGAGGCAGAGACTTGTATGCCAAGAACTATAAAATGTTGCTGAAACACAATGGAAAAACACCCTGCATTTATGGATCAAAAATACTGTTACGATGTCAATACTATCCAAAGCAATCCATAAGTTCTATCCCTGTCAAAATCCAAAAAATAAAATAAAATCCACCCTAAAATGTACATAGAATCTCAAGTATCCTGAACAAAATAATTCTGAAAAAGAAAAAGTTGGCTATCTTGTATTTCATGCTTTTAAATCTTACACTGGAACAGGACGTGCAGCTCTGTGGTAGAGAGCTTAACATGTGCAAGGCTCTCATTTAGCCCTCACCAACCAAGCAGCAAGAAAAACCCAAAAACTTAGTGCAAAGCTACAGTAATAGAATCAGTACAATACTCTCATAAATCACATACCACTGGAATAGGGAATCTGAAAATAAACTTGTACAGATTATAGTTAAATGGCTTTCAACAGGGGTGCCAAACCCACTCAACAGAAAAAGGACAGTCTTTGCAACACAGAGTGCTAAGGAAATTGGATCTCCACATGGAAAGCCTCATGTTACCTACAAAACTAGTTTTAAATGGATCAAATACCCAATTACAGGACCTAAAACCATAAAACTGTTAAAAGAAAGCAAGGAAAAGCTTCGTGACATGATTTAGGCAAAGATTTTCCTGGGTGTGTTATCAAAGGCACAGACAGCAAAAGAAAGCTGAAATCATCAAAATTACTTTTGTGCATCAAAGGGTGCTACCACCAGAGTAAAAAAAAAGGATTACTATTTTTTAAAAATGCTCCAATAATTCAACAAAATATCACACCTATTTAAAAATAAGCCAGTGACTATAAATAATTTCTCCAAAGAACATATACAAATGGCCAATAAACAAAAGAAAGTAGGTGTTCAGGCTGGAGATTTAGCTCAGTGGTTCAAGCCCCTGCCTAGCAAGTGTAAAGTCTGTGGTTCCATCCCCAGTAACCACATACAACAATACTGGGCATCATGACTCATGCCCACCAGCAATCAGTACCACATACCACAGTGCTGGGTGTGGTGGCTCATGCCTGTAATCCCAGCACTCGGGAGGCAGAGGCAGGAGGATTGCTGAGTTCCAGGCTTGCCTGGGCTGCATAATGAGCTCAGGGCTAGCCTGAACTATAAAGCAAGACCCTGTCTCAAAAAAACAAAACAAAACAAAATGATACAAAACACAATACAGGCCTGGGGATTTAGCTCAAGTGATACCACGCCAACCTTGGATGCACAAGGGCCCAAGTTCGATCTCTGGTACCGCAAAAAACAAAACAAAACAAAACAAAAAAACACACAATCACCGCAGTTGTAGCCATTTTCAGCAGGGTTATTCCCTTGCAGAATGATGCCATAATCAGCTGGAAGCATCCCAGTAGTTTTTTCCTCATTCTGATTCATGTTCAGTCTGACCAGAAAATGAATTCCTTTCCTTCTTCTATTAGACCCATGAGTTTAGAGAGTGAAGACATATATATCACTTTTACCTTGACAATGACTAGTAAGCACCATGCTTGGAAAGACTGGACATTCCCAAACATTAGAATTAAACTCTAGGTCACTTCTCAGCCTTTTAGCTAAGTTCAAGTGTAGTATATGTTCTTACTAGAATTAAACTCTAGATCAGCACTGTCCATTAGAAATTTTATAGCTATAGAAAAGTTTTATGGTTGTTCAATACAATAATAATCACCTGAAATATACTGTACTAGTGGCTACCATATTGGACAGCCTTGTTCTAGAAATCCCTTTGCTTCACCCTGTCTTCTAGCTTGCCTCAGATTATTTTTTTCTGTCTGGTCATAAAAGACAAGAATTAGAAATATCTTGACTCAACAGGGCTAGATACTGTACTTGCTCACAAACCTGTTTTTATCAAACAACACAATATAAAACACGACCAGGCAAATTTTGAAAGTTTGGGGTTCCTCGGATGTTATTCTTCAGATTGAGGCACTGACATTATTCCACTCAATTAACGATGCAAAAGAAAACAGCAAGCAAGGTGGGGATTTAGCTCAGTGCCACTGTGCCTGCCTGGCAAGCACAAGGTCCTGAGTTCAGTCCCTGTGGAGAGAAAAGAAAGCATCCTACCATTTTCACAATGTAGTAGGCCATGGCATGTAAGTGTCGGGTGGAAGTTCCACTGCCAATCACAAAGTAATCAGTGTATCTCATTTCCGGAGGAACTTTGATCACACAAATGTCTCTTGCATTTTCTTGCCTCAGAAGTGAAACCAGCATATTGATGTCAAACTTGGGGCCTGTATGATCTGAAATGCACAAGCGTTTGTTTGTGGCAGATGGCCAAGTAGGAGACAGACCTGTATATACCCAGAGGTGTTGATGTCTCCCAGGAATAACGAAAAAACTGTTCCTCCATAAATGTGTTTGGACCCAAAATGTTTTGTAACCCAGCTGGGCCCAGATCTGCCCACTCAGGTAGTTTCAAATTGCACAGCTCCGCCTTTAAATCAGCGGGCTCAGGTTACACACAGCCAATACATATGCTGTGCCATTCCCACATACAAGGAAAACCATATGTCAATGACAAATGACTTCCTATTCAGTGGTAATGAGCAAAACACAGAAAACACACAAATGTTATGCAAATTAAAAACAGCAGCACAATTTGGGGAAGAGGTAATATTCTGACCCTATTAAATTGAACCTAGGTATAAGGCGATACAGAACTAAAATTGTGAGTTGGAAGGCTCTCTCTCTCCCCTATTTTTTCCCAGACAAGATCTTGCTAAATTTTCCACACTAGCCTAGAATCTGGAAATCATCCTCCTTCAGCTTCCAGAGTGTTGTTTTTTTCTCCTCTCCTTTTATTTTTGCGGTAGAGGATCGAACTCAGGTCCTTGCGCTTGCAAAATAGACGCGGTACCATTTGAGCTAAATGCCCGGACCCCATGCCAGACTCCGTGCCAGACCCCGTGAGTGCTAGGATTATAGGCTTGCACCGCTACACCGGATCTCACGTTTTTCTTATCAAGCAATTCTGGTCATTAGCTGTTTACATTAACATGAAAATAATTCCTTCATATGGGTTTAGATATTCTATTCTTCAGCCTGCACTTTTAGCTTCTGTAAATTTATACCTCTCCTAAATACTCAACCTGACTTCAAAGCACACGAAAACCTGTACCTCTTAATGATTTGTTCACCATTTTTCAAGAATCTAAAAACGTGTGCAGCAATTAAGGATCTTAAATAGAATCTATCCCTAGTAACTAGCGTTCCTTGCATATCCTTTGGTCGCAGTCCTTGGTTCTCCCTTGGAATCCTCACGGCCCAGCACTCCCTACAATTCCATTCCCCAGGCCCTGAGTGGGGACCCCAAGAGGGGTCAGGACGATGATGCCACCATGCAGCCAGCTGGATGGCGGGGTTTGTGAGAACAAACGCTCATCGCGTGGCCTTAAGTTTCTGTGTGAAATAGGAAGGCTGGCGGGGGCAAGCTCTGAAGTCCGTTCCAGCTTTGGATCTGCAGTTTCGTGAGTCGTACCGGAAATACCTAGGAGAAGCACAGCCTCCTTCGGAGGGCTTGGCTCCCAGCTTGCCTCCCTCCCCCCGCTCCCCACCCCGCGCCCGTACCTGCAGCGCCGAGCTCCGGGAGCCCCTCACCAGCAGGGTGAGGCTCGTCAGGCTGAGGCCCGCTGTGCAGGCCGCATACTACCTCCGGTGTCAGGCAGGCCCCGAAGGGCGCTGGTCCCACAGGAAGCCGTCCCACAGCCAACAGCTGAAACCGCGGCACGGCAACCGCCGCAGGTCCCGCTCCCCGGGAGACAGCTCCGCGCCACAGGAGCGGTCCCACTCGCTGCGCCACACGGCAGCCCAAACCCATCACGGTCGCCGGGTGTGACGTCACGGGGCGGGCTCCACGGACCACGGCAGGTTCTACGCCTTCTGATTGGCTAGATCAATGATTGCGTCCAGATATTTACATCATACATGTGGGCGAGGTCAGAAATTGACGCCCAGAGGTTGGACGGAGTTTGGAGCGAGGCGGGAGGACGGTTACTGTGCAGGTTTCATTTACTAGTCGGTTTGGTCGAAGAGGGTTTAAGGTTTAATAGGTAAGTGTTTGGTGCATTATTCTTCTAAAAGCAACAAGCTGAACACGGTAGCACAATTCTGTAATCCCAGCATTCTCAGAGGCTGAGGCAGAAGGGTCTCAAGTTTGAATCCAGCGTGAGCTACTTAGCGAACATCTTACGGGGGGGGGGGGGGAGGGGAGAGGAGGGGAGAGGTCCACTAATACTGGTAGACCCACTGCATGCTGTGCTAATAAACGTGCTCTTGTTCATCACATGCGTGATGCTCGTCTTCCTGGGAAGAGCACGATCGAGGCATAACAGCCCAGTACCACACATTGTAGATAACTGTACGTGTTTTCTAGCTACGAGTTCTCTCTCTGGCTATGTCCAGTCTGCTGTTAAACCTTTTATTCTATTTTTTTTAGGGTCTCCGCAGGGTCTCGCTACACAGTTTAGGCTAGTTTGTAACTCACTATGTAGCTCAGGTTGGCCTGGAACAAGGCAAGCCTCCAACTGAGCAATCCTCCTGCCTCTCTCTGCCTCCTGAGTGCTGGGATTACAGGCGTGAGCCGCCTCACCTGGTATTGTTCTATGTGGTTACCGGGATCAAACCAGGAACCTTGCACTTGCTAGGCAGGCACCGGAACCACTGAGGTAAATCTCCAGCCCTAAACCCTATTTTTCCTAAACTCCCTTTTTTTTTTTTTTTTTTTTTTTGAGACAGGGTCTCGCTTTGTAGTTCAGGCTGGCTCTGAGCTCACTATGTAACCCACGCAAGCTTCAAATTCAGCGGTCCTCCTGTCTCTGCCTCCTGAGTGCTGGGATTACAGGCGTGAGCCACCACGCCTGGCACTGTGGTATGTGGTATTGATTGCTGGTGGGCATGAGTCTCCACACCCAGCATTGTATGTGGCTACCGGGGATCGAACTCAGGACCTTGCGCTTGCGAGGCAGGCGCCGGGACCTCTGAGCTAACGCGCCAGAACCTTTGAGCTAACCCTCCGGCCCCTCCTAAACCCTTTTTAAAGATGAATGCAAACTGCAAAATAATTATTAGAAAATCAAGGAAATCTGGATATTAATTCAATGTTTGGTGTAGGAATTATTGTTAATTATTTTACATGAGATAATTATGTTGTGGCTTTGTTTACTTTTTTAAGAACTTTTGTCCCTAGTACCAGGGATTGAACTCAGGATCTGTGTTTACCAGACAGGCACAGTGCCACTGAGCTACATCCCCAACCCGTTTGTTTGTTTGCCTTTTTTTTTTTTTTTTTTTTTAAAGACAGGGTCTCACTTTGTAGTTCAGGCCGGCTCTGAACTCACTATGTAGCCCAGGCAAGTCTCAAACTAAGCGATCCTCCTGTCTCTGCCTCCTGAGTGCTGGGATTACAGGTGTGAGCCACCACGCCCTGCACTGTGGATTGTGGTATTGATTGCTGGTGGGCGTGAGTCACCATGCCCAGCATTGTATGTGGTTACCAGGGATCGAACTCAGGACCTTGTGCTTGTGAGGCAGGCGCCAGAACCACTGAGCTAATCCTCTGGCCCTGTTTGTTTGCCTTTTTAAAAAATTGATTTTTTTTTAAAGACAGGTCTTGTTTTGTAGTTCAGGTTGGTCCTCAGCTAACTATGTAGCCCGGGCAAGCCTCGAACTCACAGCAATCCTCCTGCCCCTGCCTCCTGAGTGCTGGGATTACAGCCGTGAGCCATCACACCCAGCCCTGTGGTGTGTGGTATTGATTGCTGGTGGGCATGAGTCACCATGCCCAGTATTGTATGTGGTTACAGGGGTCGAACTCAGGACCTTGTGCTTGCTTGGCAGTCTCCAGAACCACTGAACTAAAATTTCCAGTCCCAATAATAATAATTTTTAAAGGGGATGGTATGTAGTTCAGTGCAAAATTCATCCTGGCTTTAATCTTGCAGCACCCTCCCAAGCAGTGACTATAGGTTCACACCACTGGGACTAAGACATAATTTATATCTTTTATCTGATGATTCCAATATTGGCAGTGGTTGCCAGTGGGTTCTTTTATTGCTCTCTTGACTCATCCACAAAGGATAGTGAGTTATTTCTAACTGAGGCTTAGTGTTCATGCCATTTCTCTGTAAATCTAAGGACGTACAAAGGAAAGAATTAGGAATCCACCTCAGCAATTGAGTAGAATCCTTTGAGCTGGACTAGTGGCGGGTGTGACTTGGGAGGCTGAGCCAGGGGGTTCACTTGAGGCCAGAGGTTGAGACTACCCTTGGCAAGACAAGAAAAAGGAGGAAGTGGAGGAGGATAAAAAGGAGGAAAAGGAGAAAGAAGGAGGAGAGGGGCAAAGGAGGAGGAGAAAGACCCTTATGCAATTTTATGTCAGGATACAGTAGTTTTGTTCTTGAGACAGGGCCTCACTTGGTAGTTCAAGCTGGCCCTAAACTCACTATGTAGCTCAGGCAAGCCTCGAATTCAGCAATCCTCCTGCCTCTGCCTCCCAGGTGCTGGGATTACAGGTTTGAGCCACCAAACCCAGCATTTGTGCTATGTGGTACTGATTGCCTGTGGGCATGAGCCACCACGCCCAGTATTGTTGTATGTGGTTACCGGCAATCTAGCCTGAGCTTGCTGGGCAGGCTCTGGAACCACTGAGCTAAATCTCTGGCCCTTTGTTTTGTTTTTGTAAAAAAAGATTTACTTTGCCTGTTATTTTCTATAAAATATAATTCCTGTGAGTGCTTAAGCAGGAGGCTTCCTTACTTGGGCCACACTGGGAGTCTTTGCTCTCTCCTTTTCCCTCCCAGTTCTCAGGCTGAGTTCTAAAATAACATGGTTATGAATGAATTAAGACCAGAGCAGTTGTGTGTGTGTGTGTGTGTGTGTGTGTGTGTGTGTTGTAGCAATTTCTGTGACTGAGACCTCCAACAGCTAGAAAACCAGTGTGGCCAGTGTGATTATAAGGGCAAGGCAAATTTTAAAAAGGCGAAGTGGGCCAAGAATTTAACTCAGTGGTTCTGGTACCTGCCTCAAAAGCACAAGGTCATGACTTTGATTCCTGGTACCAAAAAAAAAAACAAAATCCCACGACTTGGTTCTGTGTCACCACTGCCTGCTTTGCAAGTGCAAGCAAGGTTGTGAGTCTGATCCCTGGTAGGGGGAGGGGAGATCCTGAGAAGAATTCTCAACTAGACTTCCCTTTCAGGGACAGCTCCCTTAGCTTCTTGCTCTGTGATTTATCCTTCAAAAGCCCTCAGGATGTGCACTTTTCATGTTGGGTCTGTTCTTCTCCAGTAGGGGGCCACATCCAAAATGGCTCTTCCAGAGGTGAGGTGGGTTAAAAGTGTGGTCTTGACCCAAAACTTTCTGAGATGCCGTAACCACTGGATTATAGGGCGTGCTCATGCACAAACTATGGGCGGGTTTTGTGTTCAGAGTTTTTGTTGTTGTTGCTATTGGGGGTTTTTGTTTGTTTGTTTTTCAGACTGGGCCTAGCTATGTACTTCAAGCTGGCTTTCAATTTGCAGTGATCCTCCTGCCTCAGCTTCCTGAGTGCTGGGATTGCAGGTGTGCACTACCACACCTTGGTGTTCAGAATTTTAAACAGAACATTTGTTCTACATGTAGCAGTAAGTCATGTATGGAAATCCCAGTTACCGACCTAGAATTTGTGGGGTTTTAAACAGCCCTCAGCGAGTTGCCTTGAAGCAGCCACATACTGATTACTGAATGGGCTCAGGGCTTCAGAAGGGTTTCTATTGTAGAAAAAGGCTAATCAGCATTCTCAGACTGCCAGGGGCCTGAGAAGGCTGGGGCTGTTGTAGAGCCCTCGCTCAGTGAGGGCGGGGTACCACTAGGATTGGTTCCTAGCACTGAGGGCGTTAAAGAGGTGAGTTCTATGTCCTCTCCTTGTAAGTCTGAATGAGCTTATGTTTGGACTAATAATGCTGTAATGACACTCTGTGATATCTGCTCTATGCTGGAAAAGGCTGCTCAGCATCCACCTGGCCTTCTGGAATGATCGCTCCCCAGATGCCCCCCCCCCCCCGCAGAACTCAACTGTCATGTTGTGAGGAACCCCAGCTGCACGCAGAGGCCCTGGCATGTTCTGGTTGGCAGTTTCATCTCAACCCAACCCTCCAAGCCATTGGTGCCAAGGGATGAGAATTAAGCTTCTGGACTATTCCCAACCCAGCTCCTTGAGTCTTCCTGGTCATGACCCTAGACACTGCAAAGGAGAAACAGGGCTTTCCTGGCCCCAGGAACCTGGGAACATAGTAAAGGACTTGTTCACACCACTGAACTTGGGATATTTGTTATGCATCCTTGGAAAATTGGCCCACAGAAACTGGGGCCCATCCCAATTTCAAACAAGTGATTAATATACACTTTTACTGCAAGCGTATTGAAAATGGAGGAAAGTACTTAATGTTGGGCAGCAGAGGAGAGTGGAAGGAACCACGCCAGGCCCAGGACTGGGAGCAGGTGAAGTGCTGGATTCCACTCGTAAAACAAACGGCTGAGGTAAGGGTCCTAGCAGGAAGTGTTGGCTCCTGAGGGTGGATGGAAATGGGCAGCAGCCCACAAGTGTCTGTGTCCTCTGTAGTGTCACACACATGGTGAAGGGCCAGCTGTCTGGGTCCTGGTCCCAAGCCCAGGGGTTGGCATGAGCTGGAACCTGGTTCAGTCACCTTACACTCTGCAGGGCAGTGATTTCACACTTAAACAAGAATATCCATTCAAACAAAGGAACTTCATGATTTATAGGTAGCATGCTTCCCAGTGGCCACATTAATAGCCTTGGACTCCATGGTAGAGCCTGGATTTCCCCTGTAGGTGGTAGGGGACAACTGAGGCTTAAGACGCTGGCTTGATAATCCATAATGTCTTATCAATAGCTGGCTTTGGAGGAGAATGAGAGAGCAGAGAACCATTTGGGGGATGTGCCCATACTCCACCACCTGATTTAAAAAAATATTGTACAGAAAAGGACAGAGATTTCATTCAAAAACAACAAGCACACGGGTTGTTACTTAAATGGGGATATCATGAAAATGCTCATCACTTAAGGGCATTCTGAAGGTCATCTGGCTGGGCAGAAAGTTAGACAGCAGGCCTGGAGTTAGGTGGCTGAGACTACATGAAAACCAAGGAAGATGGGACTTTTTTTTTCTTTGCTTTCTTAATCATTAGCTATAGATAGAATCTAGCAGACCTATGGTTTCAACCTTTAGCCCAAAATGAATGCTATCTCCTCTGAACCCGCTGATAAGATCCAGGTGCACACCAAGTCTAGAGCATGGGTGAGGGGTTGGGAAAACCTCAAGATCTCAAAACAAACTGAAGGAAAACATACCACCTAGGGAGTGAACAGGAGCCTTCTTCCCTCTGAAGTTGGTCAAAACAGTGCATTTTCCACACAAAAGAACAATGATCTCAGCAGAAGGAAATGATACCCTTGAAGACTTATTTAATTACATCAGTGTAAAATGAAGCTTAACTCATGCAGCTGCCATCTTGGTGTCTCCTGCCTGCAGGCTGGAAGGCAGGTTCTCTCTCTGAAGAGCCACTGCTCTGCAGCCTCCTCTCTATGTCATCTGAAATCTCTCCTCAATGACAAAAAGAGCCATGGAATAAGTGCCACGGGTTCTTGGTCCTGCCTTAGGACCAGTGACCCAGGGGACAAAGCAGCCTGGCCCAGCCATTTCTATTGCTTTCTTTTAACAGCTGAGACTCTGGCGAGGACCAGAGGAGCCTGGTTTCCCTAAGGGCTCCTTCAACATGCATAGAGCTCCGGACCAGAGGGGAGCATGGTTTCTCCACAGTGTGAAAATGTAGGAAGGCAGAAATGGGGGCTTTGGGACACTTCAGCTGCAGCTGGTGTGTGTGTGGTCGGAGCAGCAAGGGCTGGTGTGACCACGGCAGCCTGGGGATGCTCCTCTGAGAGATGAAGTGGAGCCAGTTTTCTGGGTTAGTCACCAGCGGTCATCATGAATCCAAGCAGTGCCCTACATCACTTAACTACTCCTCCCAGACACAACCATTGTGCTGAATTTTACACAGTGGCCCTGCCTTCTTTTCTGTAGGCCGATAATCGATGTTTGTATATTCACATATTGTTTTCCATGCTTTGGGAGAACTTATATAAATACTATCACATGGTATATATCCTTTTGCAATTTGTTTTTTACCATCAAGTTTTTGTTGGTGACAGTCTTCCCCCTCTTGTGTTGATTACTTTTGTTCATTTTGATGATGATCTGTATTCCACTGTATATCAGAAGAGATTTACTTTTCCAACTTACTGATCATAGTGTTATTCCTATTGTCTCATTATTTCTTCTCTTTTGGTGGTACTGTGGATTGAACTCAAGCATATCTAGGCAACAACTCTACCATTGAGCCCCATTCTCAGCCCTTATCACTTGGTCTTTCATACTATGATTCTATTGGTAATTCTTCTCAGGAGATTCTTTCACTTTTTTTCTTTTTTTTCTTTTTTTTAAATTGAATTCTTTATTGGTACAATTTATATACATCTCAAAATCACATATAACATTGGGAAATTTGTACCAGTATATGCCACAAGTTAATTCTCATTTTTACCCATATCCCTACCCACTCCCCCCTCCTCCCCCCTTATACATGCTCTTTTATTTTCTTTCTGTATCATATTTATTCCTTCCCC
>PVIC010027990.1:0-23504 GCA_004025085.1 Thryonomys swinderianus
CAGAAGTCACTAGCTGTAAATAAACCAGCCATTATGAATAAAAGTCAGTAGAAGGCAGAGACTGCAAATACTGATTTCTAAAATAATCAACAAAAGGGGCCAAGGATGTAGCTCAGTGGTTCCGGCATCTGCCTAGCAATTGCAAGGTCCGGAGTTCATTCCCCGCTACCACATACCACAATGCCAGGGTGTTGGCTCACATTTATAATCCCAGCAATTGGTACCACACACCACAATACCGGGTGTGGTAGCCCACACCCGTAATCCCAGCACTGAAACAGAAGCAGGAGGATTGCTGTGAGTTTGAGTCTGTCCTGGGCTACATAGTGAGCTCAGAGCCAGCCTGAACTACAAAGCAAGACCCTGTCTCAAATAAAATAAAAATAATCAACAAAAGAAGAAGAAATAAGTATGGTTAAGATGTTTAAAGACATTTAAAAGAGTTGGCAGTATGATGATGGAAGAGGAGACTATCAAAACTGATCAGATTTTTTTTAAACTAATAAAATGAAAAATATTAAAATTTAAATTAGGGGGTGGATTCAAACCCTGTGTAGACATAGCTGAAAAAAATTAGTAAACAGGAAGATAGAAATTAAGAGATTACCTAGAGTGTAACATAACACATAAAACAGATATGAAGAAATTGAATGATTAAGAGCTATGGAGGCTATATATCTAGCAAACATCTAGCTAAAGTTCCATCAGAATATATTGGAAAAATAGGGAAGCAACATTCAGACAATGACTAAGAATTTTCTAGAACTGATTGGTGAAACACACCAAATCCCAAGTGAGGTTAATAAAAGAAACCAATACCCAAACATAGTGTAGTGAAACTGAAACAGTACAGTGATAGAGAAATGATCTCATGGCCAGAGAGAAAAGGCAGATTGCCTGTAAAGAAATGACCAAAAGCTGACTCTGGACAGTTAGAAGGTATAGTACTTTTATAGTGCTGAAAAAGATAACATCAAGAGAGTAAAGAGGAGACATTTTAAGATTAAAAAAAAAAAAACTAAGAAAATTCACTCCAAACATTCACCAGAAGAACCTCTGTAATAAGTACCACATGAAAAGGGGAAAGAACCCCCAAAGGAAGTGTAAGAAAGAAGTAATAGTAACTATTGAAGATTCGATTTCCAGAAAGCTTACTCTGAGACAGATTTTAACATGCATGGTAAGTAACAAGTTTAACCCTTATAGAAGTTGGAGGGGGGAGGAAATCCTATCAGAGAAATGAAGATATTCAGCTACATTGAATAGATTTCACTAATCTTGCATAGAACTATAGAGCTGGTGTCATCCTTCAGATGTAATTGTATTGAGTTGGAACAAGACGGTCCAACTTCATACCTTCACTTGATGTAGAATGCCCCTGGAAGAAGGTGTAACCTTATATAAAGCAGTATTTTTAGAGAGTGGACCAACAGCTAAGGTCTGACCAACAGCCAAACAGCATTCCCAGCTACTGTGGGGCAATTTGGGTAGTATATTTAATGTCCAACACTATGAACAAAGAAAATTTGCAGGTGGACTTAAATACGTACTGGCTTTGTAAGTTAAAAACAATGTAGTCTACTTTGTGTAGTTATAATCAAGATAGAATTAACAATCCTAGAAAACCATAAGGATATGAGTCTAAAGGAGTGAGTTAAAGCATTCTAGAGATCTATTGCATAGCAGTAAAAATGAATGTCATATTGTTTCACATACCAGCACAAATGTCAAGATAGCTTCAGTGAAAAAGTGTAATTCTATTTATGTAGAATTTTAAAACCATCAACACATTAAAGGCACATAAATGTAATTCCTTAAGCTGCAGGTGTATTGTGTAATAAATTATTTTTAAAATTGAATTCTTTATAGGTACATTTTATATACAGCTCACAATCATGCACAACACTGAGAAATTTGTACCAGTATATGACACAAGTTAATTCTCATTTTTATCCATATCCCCACCCACCCACTATATACATGCTCTTTTATTTTCTTTCAGAATCACATTTATTCCTTCCCCTCATTACATTCCCACACCAAATTCCCTTTGGAAATTGCCTGTTTAATAAATTATTTTTAAAAATAAGCTTATGTAAGGGAGAAATCTGTTGATTTGGATGACCGAGTTGTTCCGTAAGTTGATATTCAGCTATTCTGATCTTGATCCAGTCAATTCCACTCAGATTTAATCAGAAATAAACCCTCACTGAAAATATGTTTAAGTCATTTCTACTCATCTCTTTTATTCTGGATCAATTGATAGCATTTCATTATTTTGGGCAGTTCAAAAACAGTAAGTGATCAAATTTGAAGTCTGAAAATGATCCTAAATTCTACAGCAGAATTTTATTGGTATAAAGTTCAACATACAAAGTTCAACATACAACATCCTAATTTTCACAGTGAATCTTAATACAGTATCCACATTAATAAGTACAAAAGCTGTATGGGTTTCTGTTTAGTCTGTTTAACCTGTAAAAATCAGGGTAGGAGACTTTTATTTCAACATGGGATAGTTAACTGTGTCTCTGGATATAATAAACAGAGCTAAAATGACCTGTTAAGGTAGTGTAAAGATGTGTTTGTAATGAAAGGAAGGGTTAGAAGAGATAAGATGGTATGAATTTACTTTTTTTTTTTTTTTTTTTTTTGAGACAGAGTCTCGCTTTGTGGTTCAGGCTGGCCCCTGAGCTCACTAGGTAGCCTAGGCAGGCCTCAAACTCAGCAGTCCTCCTGCCTCTGCCTCCCAACTGCTGAGATTACAGGCATGAGCCATCATGCCTAGCATTGTGGTATGTGGTATTGATTGCTGGTGGGAGTGAATCACTATGCCCAGTATTGTTGTACGTGGTTACCAAGGATCGAACCAGGAACTTTGCGCTTGCTAGGCAGGTGCTGGAAACACTGAGCTAATCTCTGGCCCAAAGATAGCATTCTTTATTTAAACTCTGAAATGATCATCTTTATAAGAATTATTGTACACATCTTTGATTTTTAAAGTATAAATTCCTATTTTAAAGTATAAATTTTGAGGCTCTTGGCAGTATTGTATAATTTCCAGAAAATTGATTAGAATTTATATTCCTACCAGCAGTGCTTTCTTATAAGCATCATCTAATGTCCCTTAAAAGAACTTCGCCATGTTTGAAAATGAAAAATGACATTTTCTCATTTTATTTAAAAATAATTATGTCTGGGGCCAGAGGGTTAGCTCAGTGGTTCTGGTGCCTGCCTCGCGAGCGCAAGGTCCTGAGTTCAATCCCTGGTAACCACATACAATGCTGGGCATGGAGACTCACGCTCACCAGCAATCAACCAGCAATCAGCACCCCATACCACAGTGCCTGGCGTGGTGGCTCACACCTGTAATCCCAGCACTCAGGAGGCAGAGACAAGAGGATTGCTAAGTTCGAGGCTTTCCTGGGCTACATAGTGAGCTCAGAGCCAGCCTGAACTACAAAGTGAGACCCTGTCTCAAAAAAAAGAAAAAAAAAATTATGTCTCCCTTTTATCCAGTCCATATTTTGCTTACAGAAACTGTATTCCTGCATATAAATTATTCTATGTACTTTATATAAATTTCTCATTTTGTCTAATTATAGTACCATCTCCCAATAAAGTATTATTATCCCAGTTATCCGTAGGGAAAAATTGAGACCCAGAGAAATAAAAAGAACTCTTTTTGGAAGTCAGGTAATATGTGGTAGGTTTAGGATTTGAACTGAGACCCAACTCTAGAGGCTCTGTGTTTGAATCTGGATATAACCCCTCTTATTTGATTATTGCTAAGATTTATTATTATTAGCCACATTCTGATATGGCTTAATGTTCTATAATCATTACCATTTCTATAAAATAGTATTTTTCTTCTGATTTATAAAAGTTCTTTTTTTTTTTTTTTGAAACAGGGTCTCGTTTTGTAGTTCAGGCTAGCCCCAAGCTCACTATGTAGCCCAGGCAAGCCTCGAACTCAGCAATACTCCTGCCTCTGCCTCCCGAGTGCTGGAATCATAGGCATGAGCCACCACGCCCAGCATTGTGTTATATGGTACTGATTGCTGGTGGGCATGAGTCATCATGCCCAGTATTTTATGTGTTTACTAGGAATTGAACTCAGGACCTTGCACTTGCTAGGTGGGCACTGGAACCACTGAGCTAAGTGTTCGGCCCACAAGTTCTTTATATTAGTGATATTCTTTGTCCTTCATTGCAGTGTTTACTTCTACTTGTCTTATGTCTTTTTTAAATAATGTTTATATTGCATTAATCTTAATTTAGCCTTCTGTACCATTTCCTTTATTTGCTGGTTCTAGTCATAAAACATCTTACTCTAAGATTACTGTTCTCTTATTCTTTTTTACTTGACTATAACTTGTTTGAAGTATGTATTAATATATCCAGTGAAATAAAAGCTTAAGTGGTTCCCCCTCCCAGCTTTTCTAACTTTTTTTTTTTTTTTTTTGAGACAGGGTTTCACTTTGTAGTTCAGGCTAGCCCTGAGCTCACTATGTAGCCCAGGCAAGTCTCGAACTCAGCAATCCTCCTGCCTCTGCCTCCCGAGTGCTGGGATTACAGGTGTGAGCCACCACACCCAGCTTTTCTAACTTTTTTATTGTGTGATCACCGGAGGTATCATTTGTTGAATCCAGTGGAAATATTTATGGTAAGTTCTTATATTTACTGTTTCCATTGAACAATTGGTTTTATGTAAACATTTTACTGTAAGTACATAACAGGTTATTATAGGGCATCTATAAATCAAGCTGCTCACCATAAATTTTCCTCCTCAGCTACAATACTATAGTATTTTTAAAGTACTATACATTAAAAAGTAAAAGGGGTTAGCCTAAACTTTGTGTTTGCTCTTAAAGACAGAGCTAACAAGCAAGTTAATATAAACACACACACACGCGCACACACACACACTGATAAAGATGTTGAACCTTCTCAAATTTCTCTAAGGAAAAATCCAAACTTGGAAGAATTAACATTATAAGAAACAGTGATCACCCCCTTTAAGAATATCATGTTGATAGCCCAACCAGTTACTAAGGGATGCCCAGTTGCCTGAGTGAGGGTATAGCAAGAAATGAAAGAATAATATATATACAAAGAACAAGGAATAAATAATAATGAATGACAGTTTATTTTTTTAATTGCATTCTTTATTGGTACAATTTGCATACATCTCACAATCACACATAACATTGGGGAATTTGTACCAATATATGACACAGTTAATTCTCATTTTTACCCATATCCCCACCCACACCTCCCCACCCCCTATATACATGCTCTTTTATTTTCTTTCAGAATCATATTTATTCCTTCCCCTCATTACATCCCCACACCAAATTTCCTTTGGAAATTTCCCATTCTAAAAAGATTGAATAATGAATGACAGTTTATTCCTTAAGGAGGCCAGAAATTCATCTTGCTCTCTCCTGGCTAAAAACAAGTTCTGAACTAGTCAGTATTTATGATTATACAACATAGTAAGAGAGCATTAAGGCAGATGTAAGGAATAGCAGAACTAATTTAGTCACTAATGAGCAGGGCTATAAGAGAGGAGTAACTGTATTCTTGTGAAGGACAGGTCATAGTTAACAGGCCACCTGTGTTACCTTTAGCTAACATTTGATTTGGGAGAATGGCTTCACAGAGTCATAATTCCTCAGCTATAGTGTTTCCTTGCTGTTAGAGGTGTCACAACTTCATCAATCTTGAAACCTTAATTGTGACTGTTAACAGGGAAGACTATCTCTGTACACCACTGAAGGGTCATTTAGCAGTTCACACATAGACCCTGGGGTGACTTGTATTTTTAAGCAATGGCTGAAATAGAAGCTGAATGAATAATATATAAGGTCTTCTCAGTGTGGTTTCAAGGCGGTTTCCCACATACGAACCATTGTAGTATTTCTGACTGCCTTCTAATGGCATCCTCCTAACAGTCCTATGGAATTATGCAAAGAGGATAGCACAGCCCTGCAGGAAGAGACAGTAGTTATTTAACAGCATTTTGGAATAAAGATTTTTCCTCTAAAATGAGTCAATGCTTGGCAGTAAAGTATTTGCATTTAGAACATTGTTTTAAGGGAAGTTTATTTACAGACTCACTCAGTGGTTATAACCAATTAAGATTTATTTGTTTGATAGACCACAGAGATAATGAGTAATTTATTTCCCTGATTGTTCACAATCTGCCATGAATGGTTCCAGGCATAAGACAAGGATGTCCACTATGAACACTCCTGTTCAACATAGTACTCGGGATATTGACAAGGTCAACCAGGAAAGAAAAAGAAATAAAAGAGATATATATAGGAAAGTAAGAAGTCAAATTATCACTATTTGCAGGCAACATGATCCTCCACTTAGAAGCCCCAAAAAATTCCACCAAAAGAGTTCTAGAATTCATAACCAAATTCAGCATGTGGCAGGATATAAAATAAACACACAAAAATCAATAACATTCCCATGGACCAATAATGAACTCCATAAGAAAGAAATTAGGAAAAAATAACACAATAGCACCAAGAGTAATTAAGTACTTAGGCATTAACTTACCCTCTACAGTGAAAATTTCAGTACTCAGAAAAAGGAGATTGAAGAGGTCATCAGAAAATTCAAAGATATCCCATTTTCCTGGATAGGAAGTACCAATACAGTGAAAATGGCCATACTTCAAAAACTGGTATACATATTTAACACAGGTCAAAATACCAATAGCATTTTTCTCAGAACTGGAGAAAACAATGGAGAAAAGGCATTCTGGGTAACAAGAATAAAGTAGGAAGTAACATAGTCCTAGATTTGAAGTTGTTTTATAAAACTACAGTGTGGGCTGGGGACTTAGGTCAGTAGTTTTGGCATCCACCTGGCAAACTCAAGGTCCTGAGTTTGATCTTCGGTACCATGTACCACATTGCCTGGCGTGGTGGCTCACTCCTTTAATCCCAGCACTTGGGAGGCAGAGGCAGGAGGATTGCTGAGAGTTAGATGCTAGCCTGGGCTACATAATGAGTTCAGGGCCACCCTGAACTACAAAGCAAGACCCTGTCTCAAAAAACTAAAACAAAAACAAAAACAAAAACCCTACAGCATGGTACTTACACAAAAACAGACATGTGGGTCAGTGGAACAGAATAGAGGAGGATGCAGGGGGCCAGAGATTTAGCTCAGGGGTTCTAGAACTTCCCTAGCAAGTACAAGGTCCCTGGTTCCATCCTTGGTAACCCCATACAACAATACTGGGCGTGCTGACTCAACGCCCACCAGCAATCAGCACCACATACCACAATGCTGGGCTTGGTGGCTCACACCTGTAATCCCACCATTCAGGAGGCAGAGGCAGGAGGATTGCTGAGTTCAAGTCTAGCCTGGACTACATAGTGAAATCAGGACCAGCCTGAACTACAAAGTAAGACCCTGTCTGGGGAAAAAAAAAAAAAAAAAAAGGCATCTGAAATGAACAGACACTTCTCAGAGGTAGAAGTCAAAGCAGCCAAGAAGCATATGAAGAAATGTTCAACATCACTGGTCATTCGAGAGATGCAGATGAAAACAACACTGAGATTCCATCTCACTCCACAAAGAACAGCTGCTATTACAAAATCAACCAACGATAAATGCTGGCGAGGCTGTGGGGAGAAAGGAACGCTTCTCCACTGCTGGTGGGATTGTAGACTTGTACAACCATTGTGAAGATCTGTGTGGAGATTCCTAAGAAAACTAGGACTAGAGGTCCCATTCGACCCTACTAGGAATATACCCAAAGGAATTTTAAAAATCACATTGGAAAGACAGATGTATACCTCTTTTCATAGCAGCTCAGTTCATGATAGCCCAATCTTGGAAACAACCCAAATGCCCATCAACTGGAGACTTGATAAAGATGTGTTTTTCTTTTTTAAATGGAGTATTATTCTGCCATAAAGAATGACAAGATTGATTCATTTATGTGCAAATGGAGACCTGGAGGACACATTAATAAGTGAAATAAATAGAACATAGATATGCAAATACCGGATCATTTCTTTCATATGAGTACTTATAGAGATAAAGGAGCTCTAGAATGTATGATAGTTTCTGTAATATCCAAAAGGAATTTGGTGTGGGAATGTAATAAGGAGAAGGAATAAATATGATTTGGAAAAAAATAAAAGAATATGTATATAGGGGGTGGGGAGGGGGTGGGTGGGCAGGGGTGTGGGTAAAAATGAGAATTGACCTGTGTCACATATTGGTACAAATTCCCCAATGTTTTGTGTGATTGTGAGCTGTGTATATAATGTACCAATAACATTTACTGAATAATGCAAAAAAAAAAAAAAGATGCAGAAACAACCCCAAGCACATTCAATTGTTTGACCTTTGACAAGAGGACCAGAAACATATATTGGAGGAAACATAGCCTTTTAAACAAAAGATGCTGGGGAAACTGGGTATCCACATACAGAAGATTGAAGCTAGACCCGTATTTCTGATCATGTACTAAACTGAAAACAGAACAAAGATCTAAATGTTAAAATAGAAACATTTGATCTGCTAGTAGATAAAATATGTAAAACTCCTGAAGACATAAATGTAGGCAAGAACTTTCCAAATAGAACCCCACTGGCACAGAAAATAGTACCAAAAATCAACAAATGGGATCATATCCAAATAAAAACTTGCACACAGAAAGAAGCAACCAATATAGACAGGAGATAAACTATAGGACTAGAAAAAATTGCCACTTATTCCTTAGACAGTAGACTAATATCTAGAACATACAATAAACTCAAGGAAATTAGATGCAACTGAAATGAATAGACATTTCTCAGAGGTACAAGTGGCCCAACAATATATGAAGAAATGTTCACTATCTCTGGCCAGTAGAGAAATGTAAATTAAAAGGACATGAGATTCCATCTTATTCCAGAAAGAATGGCTGTCATCAACAAATGAAATTATACAGGCTGGAGATTTAGCTCAGTAGTTTCAACACCTGCCTAGCAAGCACAAGGTCCCTGGTTCGATCCTGGTAACCACATACAATGATATATTGGGCGTGATGACTCATGCCCACCAGCAATCAGTACCACACCCCACAGTGCCAGGGGTGATGGCTCACGCCTGTAATCCCAGCACTCCAGAGGCAGAGGCAGGAGGATTTCTGAGTTCAAGGCTTGCCTGGGCTCCATAGTGTGCTCAGGGCCAGCCTGAACTACAAAGCAAGGCCCTGTCTCAAAAAAACTAAAAAATAAAATTATAGAAAATTCTGGTTAGGCTTTGAGGAAAAAGGAGCCCTTCTCCATTATTAGTGAAAACAAACTAGGGCAACCACTATGGAAATCAGTTTGTAGACACCTTAAAAAATTAAGTCAAAATTCTTTTGACCCAGCGTTCATTCCCCTCGTAGGTTTCTTCCCAAAGGAGTTAAAGCTTATTATGGTGATAAATGTATGTCCACGTTTATGGCACCATAATTCATAATAGCTAAATCTTGAAATGGCCTATGTGTTTATTCACAGATGAATGGATAGAGAAAATATCTTTACAAACAGTGGAATACTATTCTTCCATAAAGATAGATAAACTTAAGTCATTTGTAGGTAAATTATGTGCCTGAGGCCATAAAGTGAAATAAATCAGACATACAGTATTTTATGGGCACACATTTCTCAACCAAGTAAGACTTTGATTTTGGATCAGGCTTTTTGTATTTCATTCATCTTCCTATAGAGTGATTTTTTTCCATAATACCTCAGCACTGTATGTAAATAAGCTTTTAATAAGATTATACATCTGCTTACAACACAAGATGAGACTTGTAAGTGTTAAGATGGGACCTCTATTACCTGAAAGCCTCTGAGTGCTACATTACATCATAGCCTCTTGTGTTTTCTCTCCATCACTGTGACAAAATACTCCAGATAGTCAACCTATGAAGAAAAGATTGGCTTTTGGTCCACCTTTCAGAGATTTTATTCCTGCAGTGAGGCAGCACCTCACAGCAGAAGTGTGTGGTAGAGGAAAGTGGTTCACTTCTCCATGGCTGGGAAAGTACCAAGAAGACTGAGCCAGGGATTCCACCATCTCCTTCAGGGTTGAGCTACCAGGGACCAAATTTCCTCTCACTAGACAGACCATACCTTTAAAGCTTCTACCACCTCGCAGCAGCTCAACAGGCTGGCCACCAAGCCTTTAGCATATGGGCCTTTGGGGGATATTGAATATCTAAACCATACCAAGTCTTTTCTCCACTATTTTTTTATAGTCAAAGAATAAGTTCCTCCAGAGAACAAGGGCATCCAGTATTTTAGCAAACCTTAAACTGTATGTCTCAGTTACTTTCTTGTTGGTGGGATGAAAGTACCACATGGAAGTTAAAAGAGGACAGGTTTATTTTGTCTCACAGATTGTAAAGATTTTGACTGGTTCCAAAGCAGGGCAGCATGGCAGAGGAGAAACAATTCATGATATCACAGGCAAGAAGCAGAGAGGGACCACGCTTCCAAGCCACACCCATAATGATCCCCACCCCGCTTCCCACCAGATTTTACCTCTGAATATTACACTCAACTATAAACTCATCAATGGGCTAATCCAGAGATGAGTATCACACACCTGTGCTCCACTTCTCTCCTAGAAGCCACACCTGTGAGCACATGTGGGGGGGGCAATCTATTGTCTCTGAAAATTCCTATCTAAAAAATAATCAGCCTTGAAAACTAGTAATAAAAATTACCAGCCTTATCTTTGACTTACCTGCCTTACAGAGTAGCCATCAATCAAGAGATGGCAGTGATTGTTGGTAAGACAAGGACAGGCTAACTGGGGCTGGCATTTTAGATTGTCAGTTTTCAGGGCTGTTTATTTTCTAGCTGGATCTTCCAGTATTCAGGTAAAGAGGATAGATATAAACCATATCAGTACAGATGATAATCAAGATGTGTCATGTACTGGTACAAACCCCAATGTTGAATATGATTATAATGTATGTATAAAATGTACCAGTAAAATCAATTTCAAAAAACTACATAATTTTTAATTTAGACCAATCTTACTGTATGAGAAGATAGCCAATTCATGATATCACAGGCAAGAAGAATATCTAACTAGAAAGTTAACTGCCCTTTTCCCCTCTAAGAAATACAGTCATAGGAAGTGCATGTCCTTTGCCTTGTGAATTGAGAAGGGAATAAAATCATGAAAAATGTGTGATTTTCAAAAATTAAGCCAATTTTATAATGGAATTCTTGTGTGCAGACTTAAGTTTTCTAATGATTGTGCCAGTAAATTATTTTTATGAATAATTATTACATTTTTCTCCAGTGTAGTTAAGCATTATCTTAATATTGACTAATATCTATTAAATAGCATATAATTTTAAAATATTTAAATTGCAGAAAGGAAAGCAAATTTACTTAGGTTAAAGTATCTCCAGGTATTTAACTTAGTGGCACCACCACCTGCCTTGCAAGTGGGAGGTTATGAGGTTGATCCCTGGCACCACAAGAATAAAAGTTAAAGAATTCCCTACTAAGGTGTTTAAAAAACTCACCTACTAACAAAAAGTAACAGGGTCAGGGCACTGCATCTGCCTTGCAAGTGCAAGGTCCTGAGTTCTGTTCTAGACTCTTCAGATTTCCAGCTATTCTAAACTAGATAATTAGGATGTTGGTGCATTAGGCAGAGATATGTTTTATTCAATGATTAGATTCAGAAATTTCATATATTCAAAATTAACTCTTAATAAACCCCTTATTAAGCTAGTAAGTATGTTGACATCCAATAGTATTTGGATTGTGTTTAGAAAGTATATTGTCTTTTAGAATGTGTTCTTTCTCTTTAAGTCCTAGAGCATTAGTGGCAAGCTTATGGTGCACATACTGCTGAGGGCTGTTTGTATCACTGAAAGCCTCAAAAGGTTCACCATCACTGTCCTAGAGCATCATACTTTCTATGGAGAGGTCCTCAGGCCATGATTGGTGCATGGGGCTTAGGAGCAACTGAGAAATAGACAAATTCACATCACCTATATCATGCTTACTATATCTTTATTGAAAGTCAAACAGATTTGCCAATATTTAACATAAATGGTCATGTTTCTCTCTGTTATTGCTGAGTTTATTGTAGTTGAATTAGTGATAATTAGGTTTTTAAAGATACAACTCCATAATAAATGAGTATTTTGTTATGCTAAAAGTTCTTACTAAAACAAATTCTGACTAAATTTTTCTGTTTTCATCCTTCAAATAAGAAACAAGAATGCTATATCATGCCTTCATTCTTTGCAGATAATGGATTCTGAAATGATGCATAGTATAGTAGGAAGCTATCTAAAACCTCCAGAGAGAGTGTTTGTTCCTCCATTTAACCAGGATGAATCGTCTCAGAGTAGCCACCCTGTGAACTTAGAAGCTACTGCTCCTAAAACGCTTCGTAGTCCAAATAGCCAAGGTAATGCTAATAAAAAAATTTACACAAGCTGGATGTAAAGTGGGTCACACCTGTAATCCCAGCACTCGGGAGACAGAGGCAGGAGGACTGCTGAGTTCCAGGATTGCCTGGGCTCCATAGTGAGCTCAGGGCCAGCCTGAACTACAAAGTGAGACACTGTCTAAAAAAAAAAAAAAAAAAAAAAAAAAAAAAAAAAAAAAAAAAAAAAATCAGTTAATGACTGAGGATACAGTTCAGTGATAGAGTGTGGCTAGCATGCATGTTCAGGGCCCTGGCTGCAATCCCCTGGACCACAGGGGCTGAGAGGTGGGGCAGTGAGAAAAAGACTTGTACGTCTTTCTGACCACTAACAAAAATGTGCTGCTCATGAGGTCAGGAGTTTAGCTCAGTGGTTGTGACGTCTGCCCAGCAAGCACAAGGTCCTGAGTTTGATCCCTGACACCACATATATGCCACAGTGACAGGCATGATGGTTCACACATGTAATCCCAACACTCAGGAGGCAATAGGCAGGAGGATTACTGTGAGTTCAAATCTAGCCTGGGCTATATAGGGAGTTCAGGGCCAGTCTGAACTACAAAAGCAAGACTCTGTCTCAAAAAAAAAAAAAAAAAAAACTGCTGCTCATTTAAAAAATATTATTCTATTCACACACATATGCAATATTAACTATCATTTTATTATATCAAGCTTAAAGTGTCTCTAATGTTCAGATAATTAGACATGTTTATTAGGAATATACTTTTTGCTTTTGTTCCTATGGTTTGGTTGGATTAGTAGTAAGTATGTGAAACCTTTTGTTTGAAAAATAAAATTTTTGGTCATGTACTAGAACTTCAAAAAAAATTCCTGTAAGTTTTTTGAAACTTTCACCTAAAACATGAAGTAAATTTTCTTTGTTTCAAAAGCTCTTGTTTTAGCCTTAAAAACCCTTCAGGAAAAGATTCATCATTTAGAGATAGAGAGAAAACAAGCTGAAGAAAACCTGAACATACTTTCTAGAGAAGCAGCACAGTACAAAAAGGCCTTGGAGAATGAAACAAATGAGAGAAATCTGGCACACCAGGAACTCATAAAGCAGAAAAAAGGTAAACAGTGCAAAAGTGCCTCAGAAGGGGAAAAGGGGGGTTTTGAAGTTTACAATTTGAAAATAATAAACCCAGTGTAGGCAGATGTATTCAAATATCTTTGTTGTTGCGTATATTAGAACTTTGAAGACTTACTCTCAGATATTCTAATATTTGCGTGAAATTAATGTGACTTTGAATTTAATCTCTGTTGTATCTGTTATCCAAGTTCAGAGATTCTTGAGATTAAAAGAAAACAGATTTTAGATAGAGTTTAAAAATTAGAGTACTTTCAAAATAACCAACAAACTCCAGTTAATATGTAATCTAAATGCTTTATACTTTCAGTTAACACTAATTTTTAAAATTTGAAATATAAAGCAACAGTAATAATATAAAAGCAAGGTGAATGGAAAAATAATTTTCTTAGCCAGGCATGGTGATTCACGCCTATAATCCCAGCATTTGGGAGGCAGAGGCAGGAGATTTGCCATGAATTCCTGGCTTGCCTGGGCTACATAGTAAGTTCAGGGTCAACCTGAACTGCAAAGCAAGACCCTTTCTCAAAAAAACTAAAAAATTAAAAAAATTTTTTTTCTTTAACAGAAAAGGAAAACAAGATTATTTAGAGCAAATAAGGCACACGAGTGAGGAATTATGAAAAGATTTAAGACACAAGGTTTTGGAAATTTAGAATATGGGTTTTTTATATAATTTTACTACTAGTTTTTTCTCCTTATAACACTGCACTCATAAACAAAGCTAAAATTTCTGGTTCACCTTACAAATAGAGAAGAATGTAGAAAAATTGTCTGTAGCAACAGGAGAAAAGTAGAAGAGAGAAAGGAGGAAAGGAAAACATAAAATACTAGAAATAGCTAGCTTACCCCTTATGCATTAACTCTGTAGTAGTCAAAGCAGAGGAAAATAGGAGTAGCAGACAGTGTATTGCTGAGTTTTCTGGAAGAGAAGCTTATTGATACTTAAGGTGCTTTATATCCACTGCCTTTGCAGATAGTATTATTCCCTAAGTACAGCCAGGTTATTTATCATCCCAAAAGTCACTAGTGTCCTGCTCTTTCAGCAGTGTGCCCTACCGGTTTTTAGGGGAAGACAGTGTTAGACCAGTTGTAGCAATGAATGAGCTGTTTACGGAATGTCTGTGTAAAGTCAACACTTACAGGCTTTCATGGCTTTTTTCACAATAGCCTACCTACCCTGTGTCTTCCAGGGTGTACTTCTATCCTGCTTTTTCCTATTTACTCAACCTAAACTAGTTTCTGAGAGCTAGTTTCTCCCTTACTCTTCACTTTTACTTTTTCAAATAAACATTGCTACCATTAAATAAATAAACAGAAAAAAAACAGTACTTACAGATAAGAGAAGCCTTGAACTATAGGCTCTTAATTAAATTTTCATAATCCATTTTTTATAATACTGTATCTATGTGATAAACAACTAATTAAATCATTATTTTGTCTTTTTCACAGATATAAGTATACAGTTAAGCTCAGCCCAGTCTCGTTGTACTCTTCTAGAGAAGCAACTAGAATATACAAAGAGAATGGTTCTCAATGTAGAACGAGAAAAAAATATGATCCTAGAGCAACAGGTGAGCATATTTTCCTTTTTATTTTATTGGTACATTGATTTTATTGGTACATTTTATATACACATCATGATCACAATCGACATTGAGAGTTTGTATCAGTATATGACATGACTTAATTCTCATTTTTTTCCCATTCCCCTGCCTACCCTACAACCTCCCACCCCATATATACTTAAGCTTTGTTTCCTTTTGGTTTTTACCATCACATTTTCTTTCCACATGTTATATACCCCTACCCTCTTTACCATTTGAATATTTTCTATTTCACAGTATCTATCATATATTCTAGAACTCATTTATGTATTCAGTTTCTCATACCAGAGAAAAGATATGGTATTTACACATCTGTGACATATTTATTTCACTTATGTGTATGTCCTCAAGGTATGTCCATTTGAGTATAAATGACTCAAAAATATCATTCTTTATGGCAGAGTAATACTCCATTTTATTAAAAAAAATACATCTTCTTTATCCAGTCTCTGGTTGATGGGCATTTGGGTTGTTTCCAAGATTTAGCTATCACAAACTGAGCTGCTATAAACATGGGTGCACAAATGTCACCATGATATGAGTCATTTAATTCTTTCATGTATATACCTAGCAGGGGAATAGCAGGGTCAAACGGGACCTCTAGTCCTAGTTTCTTGAGGTGTCTCCACACTGATCTCCATAGTGGTTGCACCAATCTGCATTCCCACCAACAGGGGAGAAAGGTTTCTTTCTCCCCATAGCCTTGCCAGCATTTGTTGCTGGTTAATTTCAAGATAGCAGTCATTCTTTGTGGAGTGATATAAAATCTCAGTGTTGGTTTCATGTGCATCTCTCGAATGACCCATAGATGTTGAGCATTTCTTCATATGCCTCTTGACTGCATTTACTTCTTCCTCTGAGAAGTGTCTGTTTATTTCAGATGTCCATTTTTGAATTGAGGGGGGACTGATTTTTTTAAGCTCTTTATATATTCTGCATATTCTGTCCTTTGAGGAACAGCTGGTAAAATTTTTTTCTCAAATTGTTGGTTGTCTTTGTGTTCTGCCTGGTTTCTTTTGCTATGTGGAAGCTTTTTAACAGAATAAGATCCCATTTGTTGATTCTTTCTGCATGGTAGAGGATATCACAATCCCCAATTTGAAACTATACTATAAAGCCACTGTGATTAAAAACAGGATGGTACTGGCAAATTAACAGAACCAAGGATCAGTGGAATAAATTAGAATCCATAATCAACTTCAGATACACTAAGCCACCTCATCTTTGACAAAGGGACCAAATACCTCAGTGGAGGAAAGATAGCCTCTTTAATAAATGGTGCTAGAAAAACTGGGCTTTAATGTGCTAAAGACTAAAGCTAGACCTCTCTCTCTCACCATGTATTAAACTAAAATCAAAGTGGATTGGAGACCTAAATATTAAAACAGAAACACCATACCTGCAAAACAGGTTAGGTAGAACTCAGAGACATTAGCTTAGGGAAAGACTTTACGAGCAAAACCTCTATAGCATGAGAACTAGTAGGTGAGCATATTTTCCATAAGGAATGATAATATAATTTTATATAATTTTGAGGAATAGTTAATATGAGGAAATTACAGACTAAGATAGAAAGCTGTATATAGGAAATTTCCACCTGCAGTACTGATGGATTAGATCATTTATACTAATCACATTTTGCAGAGAAAAACTGGACATTTTTTTTTTTTGAGACAGGGTCTCACTTTGTAGTTCAGGCTGGCCCTCAGCTCACTATGTAGCCCAGGCAAGCCTGGAACTCAGCAATCCTCCTGTCTCTGCCTCCCGAGTGTTGGGATTACAGGCGTTAGCCACCACACCCAGCATTGTGGTAAGTGGTACTGATTGCTGGTGGGCATGAGTCACCACACCCAGCATTGTTGTATGTGGTTACCGGGATGGAACTCAGGACCTTGCACTTGCGAGGCAGGCGCTGGAACCACTGAGCTAAATCTCTGGCCCTGGACGTAATATTATTTTTTAAAAAAGAAATGAGGAAAAAACAGAAGATATAGAAAGGTAGAGGAGAACTAATAAGTCAGTGAAATACAAAATCAATTCAAAACCAATACAAAAGCTTTTTGCACAATTAAATCCAGAGTTTGGCTTGACATTTCAGGGTCCTTCTGAGGCCATTTTGGATTTCAGAGGAGACAGTTAAGAGGATAAATAATGCCATTGGTTGCCATCTTTCTGAAACTAAAAAAATTAAAATTAGAGTGTAGGACCTACCAAGAGTAGCAACCGTAGCAAATTTTTTTTTTTTTTAGGTTTTTTGAGCAAAGGTCTCTCTTTGTAGTTCAGGCTGGCCCTGAACTCACTATGTAGCCTAGGCTAACCTCAAACTCACAGCAATCTTCCTGATTGCTGGGATTACAGGTGTGAGCCCCACACCCAGCATTTTAGCAAATCTTGTGTTCTGAATGGTTTGAAAGGGTGTGCAAGAAGGAAAGCCTTATTTTGTGTTATCAAGGTGGCCTCAAAAACCTGAAAAATCGTAAAATTGGATTAAAATGATTCTGTAGTACTAACATTCTCAGGAACCTTAAGTTGTTTCTACAAATATTGCCTCAATACAGTGAGCAGCTTTCCATCATATATAGTGAGGCAGAAGAAGGTAAAAATTTATGAACAAGAAACAACATCCATAACTGACTGTACAAACTAGCTCAGCTAGGAATTGGCTCTAAGAAACTCTGACTTTAAAATAATCGTGCTTGCATTAGTCAAGAAGATAAAAGGCAAGATGGAAATTTTCATCTGAGTATTAGAATTCATAAAATGGCAGAGAAAACTTGAGAAAGAAATAAGCATTGCAGAATTGAAAAAAATACAGTAACTGAAATTTAAAACTCAGTGGATAGATGTAATCACAGATTCGTCAAGAATTAAATGGAAGTAGAAACCATCCAGATTAATGAAAAGACAAAACTATAGTAAATTCAGAAAACAGAGTTAGAGGCATCATTTTAGAGTGAGAAAATCTGACTTAGTGTACTTGGAATTTCAAAAGGAAGGGAAAAGTTAGAATGGAGCAGAACAACATACAAAGAAGTAATGGGTGAGAGTTTTCCAAAACTGATTAAAAAGTAAAATCATACTATACAGTCAAAAAGCTCCATAAAGTCAAACAAAATAAATATAAACAGATATACCTAGATACCTCACAATAAAATAAATAATAAAGCAAAAATAAAAATTATTCCATTCAGAGAAAGAACCGACAGTACTGAATCCAGAAGACAGTAAACTGATAAGACTTGAGATATTAAAATAAATACTAACCTAGAATTCTCTGCCTGCTAGGGATATCTTTAAAAGAATACAGAAGAGGGCCGGAGATTTAGCTCAGTGGTTCCGGCGCCTGCCTCGCAAGCACAAGGTCCTGAGTTCGATCCCCAGTAACCACATACAGTGCCGGGCATGGTGGCTGATGCCTTTCATCCCAGCACTCGGGAGACAGAGGCAGGAGGATTGCTGAGTTCGAGATTTGCCTGGGCTACATAGTGAGCTCAGGGCCAGCCTGAACTACAAAGTGAGACCCTGTCTCAAAAAAAAAAAAAAAAAGAATACAGAAGAGTCATAATTTGACTTTAAGACTTCTTATAAACCCAGATAGTCTTGATATAAAGAGAGACCAGTAATGGAAAGTAACAGAAATAGATCCTACCCATATAATCAACTATATTTGATTGATAAATGTGCCAAAACAGTTTAGTGGGGAAAAAGAAAATCTTAATAAAATGGAACAACTGGACATCCTCATGGAAAAAATTTAATCTTAAACATGTTTTCTCGCTACACAAAAATTAATTCCAGAGGGTTCACAGGCCTAAATAGAGAAATGAAAACTAAAAATCTGTGGAAGAAAGTGTTTTAAAAAATAGTTTGGCCGTTTCTTAGGAATTAAATATTCATCTGTGCATGGTTCAGCAATTTAACTCCTGGATATTTACTGAAGGAAAATTAAAACATGTACAAAAAACATTTTTACGTGTGCTCACAGCAGCTCTATTCATAATATTCCCAAGAGCTGGATGTAGTGTTAAATATCACAAGTGTGCTGATAGAATTTGGGGGTTGATGGAATTTATAGAGAGAAACAAAATTCCAAGATTCACCAACCTGTTCTGAAGGAAACAAAGGTAGGGATCTTTTTCTACTAGATTCCTATCTACCTATTACTTTATAATTTTATTGATTTTTTTAAAGGTAAATTTTATTTTCAGTTTTTCATGTTTTTTGTTCACATTGTATTTTATTGATTCCAATTTAATTTTATGTGATCCCACTTGTTAATTCTCTGTTAATATTTCCTGTGTAGTTGGAGTTTTGTTTGTAAAGTCTTTCCCTATGTTCAAGAGTTATCTATCTAGCTCCCAGCAGATTGTTTCTGTATTAATATTTAGATCTTTGATCCATTTCAATTTTAGTTTAGTATATGATGAGAGATATGGGTCCAGATTCAATCTTTGGCCAATGGAAGGCCACTTTTTGCAGCACCATTTGTTAGAGGCTATCTTTTTTCCAGTGAAAGTGTTTGGCCACTTTGTCAAAGATAATGTAGCTAAGTTGTTTGGCATTATTTCATCTTCTGTTCTTTTCCATAATCCTCAAGTCTGGTAGTTTTGTTGGTGGTGGTTTATTTGTTTTGTTGTTTTTTCCAGTACCATGCTGGTTTTATCACTGTAGCTTTGTGGTATAGCTTCAGATCGGGATTGTGATGCCTCCTGTCTAGTCTTTGCTCCTCAGCATTGCTTTTGATATTCTGTATGTCTTTTGGCTCCACTGGATCCATTTTAGGATCATTTTCTCTAGTTCTGTGAGGAATGATACTGGTATTTTGATTGAGATTGCATTAAATCTGTATAATAGTTTTAGAAGTATGACTATGTTCACTATATTGGTTCTGTCTATTCAAGAATGAGATATTTTTCCATTTTCTGATATCCTCTTTGATCTTCTTTTCAAGAGTACTATAATTTTCAATGTAGAGATCTTTCACTTCCTTGATTAGATTGATTCCTAAGTATTTCATTTTTCTTGATGCTGCTGTGAAAGATATTTTTTCCCTAATTTCTCTCTTGGTGAATTTGTTATTGGTCTATAGAATGTAGTTGGTTTTGGAATATCCTGCTATGCTACTGAATTTGGTTAATTCTAGAAGTCTTTTGGTGGAGTTTTTGCGGTCTTCTATACAGAGCCATGTCATCAGCAAATAATAAAATGGAACAACTGGACATCCAGTTGCTTGCTTTCCTATCTTTATTCTTCTTATTTCCTATCTTTATTTTTGCTTTCCTATCTTTATTCTTTTTATTTCTTTCTCCTGTCTAGTTTCTCTGGCCTATATATTTCCAGAACATATATTGAACAGTAATGGTGACAGTGAGCATCCTTATCCTCTTCCTGATTTTAGAGTGAAAGTTTCAGTTTTTGTCTGTTTAGTTTGATTTTGGCTTGTTATAGATAGCTTTTGTCAGATTGAGACAAAGACCATCTATTCCAATTTTCTTGAGTCTTTATTGTGAATGGATGTTGGACTTTGTCAAATGCTTTTTTTGCACCTATTGAGGTGATCGTGTGGTATCCATGGTTTTCTTATTGTGGTGCATTCCATTTATTGATTTGTGTATGTTGAACCATCCCTGCATCCCTGATAGAAATCCTACTTGATCATGCTGTATAATCTTTTAGATAATTTGCTACATTCTGTTTGCCAGTACTGTATTGAACATTTTTCCATATGTGTTCATTAAAGAGATTGGCCAGCATGGTTTTTTTGGCTTTTTTTTTGGGGGGGGTGTAGTGGGTATGAGTGTAATGCTTGCTTCTAGGAATAAGTTTGGGAATTATACTGCCCTTTCAATTTCATTAAAGAATTTGAGGAATAGTAGCATTAGGTCTACTGTGTTTGTAGAGTTCAACAGTGAATACACTAGGACCTAGGCTTTTCTTTGTTGGTAGTTTTTTAAAAATTATTATTATCACTTCTTCAGTTTAATTGATTTTTGTTATGTTTTGGTACTAGGGATCAAATTCAGGACTTGGCACTTGTGAAACAGTTTCCTGGCTCACTTTAATTGATTAATATTAGATTATTTAGAATTTTTATATCTTCTTGATTTCAGCTTTGGTAGTTCATATGTATCTAGGGATCTATCCATTTCTTCTGAGTTTTCATGTTTACAGAGTACAGGTTCTCAGAGTAGACACCAGTGATCTAGTTTTCAACAGTATCCCTTATGATCTTTCTCCTTTCATTGCATAGATTTTGATCTTCCCTTGTTTTGAAAAAGTTGACTAGGGATTTGTCCATTTTATTTAATCTTTCAAAGAACCAACTCTAATTTGTTAATTCTTTGTACTTTTCATTCTCAATTGCATTAACTTCTGCTTTGATATTAAAATTTCCTTTCTCATAGTAGCTTTGGGTTTAGATTGCCGTTTTTCTAAGACTTTGATATTCATCATTAGTTTATTTGAGCTCATTCTGTTTTTCTAATGTGAGAATTCACCATTATAAACTTCCCTCAATGAGCTGCTTTCATTGCATTGCATAGTTTATAGCACCCTACTACAGTATGTACAGCATTATCATTTAAGTGTGGAAAGTATCTCATTTCTTCTTTAATGTTATCTTTGACTCTTGGTTATTCAAAAGGGTATTATTTCCATGTGTTTGCATAGTTTTTATAGGTTCTTTTGCCATTAGTTTCCAATTCCATTGCACTGTAATTTGATAATACTCATGGGGTAATTTGAATTCCTTTGCATTTACTTAAGCACGTCTTGTGAGCTATTATGTGAGCTGTTTTGGAGAAAGTCCCATGTGCTGTTGAGAAGAATATGTGTTCTGTTGTTGGTTAGAACACTGCAGAAAGCTATTAAGCCCATTTGTTCACAAGTTTGGTTCAATTCTGATAATTTGTTGATTTTTTTGTCTCATGGGTCTGTGTAGCTGTGACTGGGGCATTGAATTATCCCATTACAATTGTATTAGTGCTGAAATGGTTTTTCATACCATTACAGTTTGTTTTATTTACTTGGTATATATTTATGATTCTTATCTCTTCCTCTGGGACTGTTCCCTTACCCAATATGTAGTGACTTTCTGATCACTCTTGACTTGAAATCTACTTTCTGCAATTAGAATAGCTACTCCTACTTTTTTCTTGGTTCCTGTTACATGGGATATTGTTTTCAATCCTTTGACTTTCATCTATGAATTTCTTTTTGAATTGTGTTTCTTAAACACAGCATACTGTTGGATCTTGTTCTTGATCTGTTTTGCTAATCTGTTTCTTTGGATTGGTGAATAACTGATAGGTATTGACTCATCATTATATTTTTTTTCATTTTTTAAATTAAATTCTTTATTGATACAATTTATATACATCTCACAATCACACATAACATTGGGGAATTTGTACCAATATATGACATAGTTAGTTCTCATTTTTACCCATATCCCCACCCACACCTCCCACCCCCTATATACATGCTCTTTTATTTTCTTTCAGAATCATATTTATTCCTTCCCCTCATTACATCCCCACACCAAATTTCCTTTGGAAATTTCCCATTCTACAAAAACTGTCATACTTTCTAGAGCTCATTTGCATCTACAGGTATGCATATCAATGAGAAGATCCGGTATTTGCCTATCTGTGATCTATTTATTTCACTCATTAGTGTGTCCTCCAGGTGTATCCATTTGCACATAAATGAATGAATCTTGTCATTCTTTATGGCAGAATAATACTCCATTTTATTAAAAAAACACATCTTTATCCACTCTCCAGTTGATGGGCATTTGGGTTGTTTCTAAGATTGAGCTATCATGAACTGAGCTGTTATATGAGACTTAAACAGTGGATACGAGACTTAAACATTAAAACAGAAACAATAAACCTGCTGCAGAACAGGTTAGGTAAAACTCTTGGAGACACTGGCTTAGGCAGAGACTTTATAGAGAAAACCTCTATAGCACAAGAACTAGCAGAAAGAATCAACAAATGGGATCTCATCCTACTGAAAAGTTTCTGCACAGCAAAAGAAGTCACTGGCACTGCTAAAAGACAACCAACAACATAGGAAAAAATCTTTACTAGCTGTTTATCAGACAAAGGGCTATTATCTACAATATATAAAAAACTTAAGGGCCGGAGGGTTAGCTCAGTGGTTCCGGCGCCTGCCTTGCAAGCGCAAAGACTGAGTTCAATCCCCGGTTACCACATATAATGCTGGGCGTGGTGGCTCACGCCTGTAATCCCAGCACTCGGGAGGCAGAGACGGGAGGATTGCTGAGTTCGCGGCGGCTTGCCTGGGCACCATAGTGAGCTCAGGGCCAGCCTGAA
>PVIC010027991.1:0-21868 GCA_004025085.1 Thryonomys swinderianus
CCCCAAAGCCAGCCGGGACTTGGATTCCAAGTTGGGGAACTCATTTCTATACTGCCTCTGTTTCCAGCTGGAGCTGACAGATGGATAAACATTGGCTTTCTAGCTCGGTCTTCAGCATGCTACAGACAAGTGTAGACACACAACAACCTATTTCCCATCCTCTAGGCTTTCTGGCATTGTACTCTGTGCACTCAGTCCACTGTGTTCTGTATTCACAAGGGGAGGAAGCCCACAACATTGTGCCATGGCGCATTCAACAATTAAAGAGACATCGTGACTGTGACCATCAGTGAACTTTTGGGTGACATTTACAAGTAAGCAACTTCATAATGAAAGGGCTGCTTGCTACTCGGGCTGGAGGCTCCATGATAGGCGCTGGGAAGAGTAGCGTCCTTCCCTTGATGAGTGTACGCCTCAGTGAACCAAAGACAAACCGTCAGTGAGGTCAGCAGGACACTTCCCAGCAGAAGAGGATGCGGCATCAAGCAAAGCAAAAGCCCAGGTCTCAGTGCGACCTGAATAAAACTGGTGCCCCACATTTTTTCTTTTCTATTCGAGTTTTCTTTTGTGGTCCCAACTTTCCCTTTTTTTTTGCAAGGGTTTTGAGATCCAGGCAGGCCAAAACCTTGAGAAGACATGTGGCAGCATCATTTCACTCCCAACCTTCCACTTCCAGCTGCTGGTTTTTTGTTCACCCATTATCTTCGTAGCCTCTTGCTTCATCCTTACTCCCAGGCCCTGCTCGTATGGCGCTGAGATCCAGCTTTGTCTCATCTTCTACAAGCTCAGCAGAACAGCGTTAACTCTGAGGCACTGTTTCACTTTTTCCATTGCAGATGACTTAACCATGTTATTTTAAATCATGGAATGATTTGTGTTACGTCTGAGCAATCACTTGCCACACACTCAGCCCCTGTGGGACAACAGCAACAAAATCACTCCTTGACTTCTCTCTTCGTGTTCCAAGAGACCTCGGAGATGGACTTAATGACCATGGATCGGAAGAACAGTGTATATTAAGCCATTGGCATTCAGACCTATTTTTAAAATGCAGAATTTTATTCACAACTTGGGAAATAATACTATTGACCCAGAAAATCACAGGACTAAGAGCTGTGAATGCTCACAACAGCAAATGCAATCAGATCTATTCATCCTTGCCTTTCTGGAAGGCTCTCATCTTGAAAGGAAATCATCCCCTCAATTTAGCACTGGCCCCAAGACCACAACTCACGAACCTTAGTAGAAAAACTCCCCGGCAACAGTAAACTCTCCATCCATACCACAAACCAGCTGGGGAATTCAAGATCCTGGATGAAGAATCACTTCCGAACATGCTGTTCTGTCTATGGGAGCCCACAGGGGCCAAGTTTGCTGGTCCTCATACTGTCATTCTGCATCACTGACCAAGAGGAAACTGTCCAAGCAGCGCTTCTCTTACCATCTCCTCATTCCAGGTACCATTTGGAATCAATAGCTCACTAAGCACTGGGAACTGTTTGCAAATAACCCACGTCTAGACCAATCTCACAGTAACCACGCAGACCGTTTCTCTGGTGTCATGAGTTTTAAAGTAACAGGTCGGCCCACTGTAAGGAAGCCAAATGTGAGCTCCTTCCTACGTGTCAAGCTTCTCAGGTGGCCCAGAGCTAGAGCCCAGGCAAGTGGCCCTGGACGGTTCAACCATCAGAGAGCGATGCAAGGTTGGCTCCCACCTGCTTAAGAGAGAGGTATACAGGAGGAACACCCCATAGGTTTAGTGAGGTGCGGGAAGTGGGGTTCAGGGTTGGGAGTAACATCTCTGGACCTCAGGGTTCCTGTGCCTCTGCTTAGAGGCCAAGGACACAGAGACGTGAAAGCGTTTAAAAACGCGTTTCTGCAGTTTGCTCACAGACTCAGGCGGGAACACGATCTCCGAGACGAGAGACCACACAGATGGTCACAGTGCTGCGGTCTGCTGGGGACACGGAGACATGCAGAGGGCACAGGGGCAGATTTCAGAATACTGGGGAGACGCGGGTCCCCACAACATGTTGTGTTGCTGACCTTGAGAGTGTCCTTTCACCTTAACCCAGCTGTAGTACTTTGGGGTTGATGCCAAGCAAAGCTAGCATAAATTTATTGATGACATTTAAAAAAAATGAAGTAATATGTTCAACTACAAGGGGTACACTTCAGTAAATTATGACAAGTCACACCATAGTGAAAGGTGTAAAAATGTTTTCACATAATTTTTAGTAACATGAGGAAATTGCAATAAGCTACTAAGTGAAAAAAGTCACACTTTCCAGTATACAAAACAAGACACCAGTGGTGGCCATAGAAAAGAAGGAAATGTAACACAATTTTCCTCAAATTCCTCTACCGAGGGTTTGTAGCAACCATAAAGAATTTTTTATATTCTGAGTTTTTTACAGTAAGTTAGTTATAATTGGAAGGATAGCATATTTAAACTCATTCTGATCACAGTATCACCATCAACTTCATAAAAAGTTAGAATTTGTAAAAATTAACTTTCTGTTCCTGAGGAACCTTGACATTCATTATTGCATATACCCCCAAGGCTGCAGTACGAACCAGGCTGGATGGTGAGATGTCAGATCCTAAGAAGATGTCAGATCCCACATCGCCCTCTATCTTAGGAAATCTGAATTTCAATCGTTGATATGATCAATCAAGACAGCTCCCACAAGCTCTAAAGAAAAATCCTCATGGTGTTTTGCATGACTTACATCATTTAAGTTATAACATTACAGAAGTATAAGGCACATAATCCTGTATTCTCACACTACTTACACAGTTATAAGGTCAAAACAAATATATAAATTTGTGACAGGGAAACTGTAAAATGAGCCAGAAAACCTACTTAGAATTCCAGCTCTGCCGCTTCCAGCCAGTGACCTTCTGCCTGTTATTAATCCTCTTTCTGCCTTACTTTCTTTCCGGTCAAATGACATTCATAGTTATAACAATGTGTATTTTTTGAAGGTTAACTATTATGTTTGGCATAGTAATTATTTTGAGAAATATCAAGTGCTAAATGCTGGAATAAGAAGGCTTTTGCAGTCTTTCCCTCTGCTCTGTTTGTTCTTTTGTGTTTTGAAACACGAACTTACTATGTAGCTTAGGCTGGCCTTGAATTCACAGCAGTCCTCCTCTCTGAGCCTCCCAAGTGCTGGGATCACAGGTATGTGTCTCCCCTTGTACTCTGAAGGGTAAGCCTTAATTCCTGTGCTGAAATGTTTCGGGGTGTGTTAGGCCATTTTCTGTTGCTATAATGAAACACTTCAGGGTGGGTACTTACAATGGAAAGAGGTTGGTTTGGCTCCCCTTTCTGGATGCTCAAGAGGCTGGCTGCAGCATCTGGCTCCGCGGAGAGTTTTCCGGCTGCATCACAAAAAAGCAGACAACAGTGTGGTAGGAGGGTACCTGAGAGGAAGAAACCACAGGGCAAGTCCAGGAGCCAGAGAGATCCAGGCACCAAGCTTGCTCTGTTTACAGCAACTTGCTCAAGGGAACTAACTTGAATCCCTTTCCAACGTGATGCCCTGGGGACCTAACAGCTCCCCTGAGGGTGCCCCTCTGGGAGGTCCCACCCTCTCTCAGCCCTGCCACACTGAGGAGCTGCCTTTCAATGTGTGGGGCTTTGGGGACTCACGCAAACCACACCCACCCTCGGCACGGGGGTGGGGGTGGGGGACCTGCCCACGGTTCACAGTGCTGTTCAATCTACAGTCCAGGTGAAATTCTGCCTGTCCTGCGGATTCCCAGGCCATTTTCCCTTGGGATAGTGCTTACTTGCTCCTGCTTTGTCCTGATTCGAAATCTGTATTTTAGTTTCTTTTTTCTTTATACAGATGTTCCCACAGAGACTGCAGGTTGTCTTTAGGTCATTAAGTAGTGCCTGAGGAGGACAGTGGAGGGATGGGGGAAGGAAAGCAAAGGATCTTGTGTGTTTTAGGAAGAACCCTCGTCGTGGAGGCAAGAATACCATTGCCGTCTGAACTGTGAACGAGGGGCTGGTTCTCTGCCTGCTGCCACCACCTTGCTGAAACTGCGGAGCTCAGCAGGCGGCTGTCTCCACCCTCTCGCCCCAGCACAGGCCTCCCGCACATGCGCAGCTCCAGGAGTGCAAGAGCATGCGCAACAGCCTCCGCTCCGCGAGATGGCGGACCAAGGCCAGCAGGGGCTCAAGGCTCAGGGACTCTAGCAGAGAAATATGTATCTGCATATGGCCTTATGGGTAAATATAGAGCATCTCCATGCAAATGTAATAAGGAAAGATTTTAAAAATCAGAAAAGATTAAAGAAGAGATGAGAATTAAAAATATAAGTTAGAAAACAAAAACTGTAAGATAGAGAACATGCATGGCATTTTTAAATTTGGGATTTGAAAAGTGCTTTTCAAGCTAATTCTTCCATTTGGGAATAACATGAATTAGTGAGTTTAGTTGAGACAGGAGTTGCTGTCTCCAAGATCTCCCTCTCTGAGGTGTTGAGAAATGAAATTTCCTGACCCTCATCAGCCCCCATGCTCACTCACAGGAGCTGGAAACGTTTTCAGACTGAGCCCTGGGCTAGGTCCCAGTTCTGATCCGCCCCAGAAAAGGAGCCAACTCGGAAGGAAAGAAAAAAGTTACCGGATGCAGCTGCAGGCCGGGCAAGCACTGTGCACCTTTCAAAATCTGGCTGAAAGGTACACAAAGATTAATACTCTATCCCAGATTTTGTCCTCAGTCTATCAAACTTTTTGTTCCTTATGAATAAGCACATGCCACATGCCCATTTATACCCCAAACGTGCCAAGTTCCTATATTGCATCTGTTTTATTGTCATGTCCCCAAAGATCTGCTTCCACTGTATGTACATTGATTTATTTTCTCCACAGTACACATTAGTTTCCTGGCATGCTCCAGGCGTGGCACTGTGTCCAGGTGTGTGTCATACAGACACGGGACAGGTGCACATCCCACTGTAATAACAGGTGTGCAGTGGTGCTGCTCTTCCGAGGAGAAGGGTTAGGGGCTCTTCCTAAGCCACCACCTTTGCTACTGTCAGTCCTCCAGCCTCTCCCTGTGTGAGGTGGGAAGCAGTGGCCTGAGAGCCTGAGATAAATCCTTGGATATTCAGAGGTGACAAAGAGTGACTAAGAAGGAATGTGCACTTGTGCATATGTGCATGTGTGTGTGTTTGCGTGTGCCTGTGTGGTTGGGGACTGAACCTGGAGCCTTTGCACTCAGCATGTCCTCGTCCCCTTTTTATTTTTTACAGTGGGACAAGGTCACCTTAAGTCGCTATTGGCCAGACTGGGCTAGAACTTGAAATCCTTCTGCCTCAGCTTCCCCAAAGCAAGGAGGAACTGGATATAAACCTACTGCTTGAGGCCTGGAGATCCAGCTTAGCTTCTGGGCAAAGGTATCTGTGATGGAAAAGCAAGTCAACTTTGAAAGAGTTCTTAAAATCCCTCAAGGGGGCCAGAGATTTAGCTCAAGTGGTGCGCACCTGCCTTGGAAGCGCAATGGCCCGAGTTCGATCCCCAGCACCACAAAAAAATAAATAAATAAATAAAAATCCCTCGAAGGTGGCTTAGGGTATTGAAAGCCCTGTGTTAGAACCGATAGGTGATGTGCTGGGTGGCCATAAAAGATGTGTTTTGAGCCACACTGGGCATCAAGTATCAGTAACAGACGTTGCTCCTCCAGCTCGGCTTCAAACAGCTGGAGAGCAAAACAGGGAAGTGACCTTGGGGGAGCGCAGTGTTAGAACACAAATGTGACTCTCCGCCACTTCGGCGGTGGGGGCGTTCAGAGGGGGCTGTTCCCGTTTTCTGATCCTGCCTGACTCTTCCCCGGTGCACAGGGAAACCGCTGGTACACAGAAAGCCGGTCTACTAACTTCCTCTTCTTGGAAATCCCAGCGGCGAGCCACAGGAACAGGGGTAAAAGAAATGAGCATTTAAATCAAACAAATCCTAAAGCAAATGTGTTCTCATTCACTTCTTGATATAAATATGCTCGCTTCATGTCAGTGACTATAAACAGAAAGCCATCGACATTCACTGTGTCACTCGGAGGGCAAAAGGGAGTCTTCCTTTTGCTTACTTAAAATTAGGTTTGGTCACAACACAACAGAAAAACCACAAAATAGCAGTTGCAAAGGCAGCAGTTTGCTTCTCTGTCATGTACCTCTCCCGTGCTGGCCAGTACAGGCTAGAAAGTAGTTACTAAAAACTCACACTCCGAGTCTTTGCAGCCTGACATTTTCAGGGTATGTGTGGCTTTGGTTTCTAAGGCCGTTTTGTAACCCAAAATAGCTGCAGGACTTCCAGCGATCATATCTTTAATAAAGGAAGGCGGAAGAGGAAGCTCAGAAACACAAAAGGATTCTTCCTGGCAGTCTGTGCTTCACAATAAAACTTCTTGGAAATCCCATTCGACACGTTCAAATACATCTCATCGATGCCACTTAATCACACGGCCATATCAAGCTTCAAAAGAAGCCAAAAATGTTCAGTCTTTAAGAAGGGTGGGTATTGCGTAACAGCAGGAAGTCACCGTTTACCTGATCCCTGAGAAGTCCCAGCATGTCACCATCATCTGGGGCCCAGGAAGCCAGCGGTAAGGTTCAGACTAAGTCTGAGGGCCCGAGAACCACAGGAACGGCTGCCGTAAACCCTGTCCGAGGGCCGGAGAGCACGGGAGGAGCCTCCTCCTCCGTCTCTTGGCTCTGTCCAGGCAAAGCCCACCCCACGGGAAAGGCCGCTGCTTCCCTCAGGCTGCAGAATCCAGCGCTCGTCCCCTCTGGAGCCGTCCTTATGGGCGGCGCAGACGCGGTGTTTGATCTGGCCGCCCCATGGCCCAGGCAAGTGGACTCAAAGTCAGCCGTGCGCCCCCCGCTCCGGGAAGTCACTTTCCTTCTCCACAGCACCGCAGGCCTGGGCCCCGCGGGGAGATGCGGCAAACACTCCCAGGCCGCACCCCGTGTGCCGAGCGCGGAACCGGGCGCCTCCTGTCCCTTCTTCTCAGGAATGTGGACGGGAGCCGGTAGGAGGAGCTGGCCCTCAAGACATTCTGCTACTTTGGAAAAGCTGTGTCTCATACATGTTTTTCGTTTTTGCTCTATTGAGGGTTAAACGCAGGTCATTTCCACTGAATTATATCACTGACCCTCTTTAGATTTTTTGTTTTGAGACAGGGTTACTATAAATAGCCCAGGCTGGGCTCAAACTTGCCGTCTTCCTGCCTCGGCCTCCCAGAGTGCTGGGATTCCAGGCGTGTGCCACCCTGTTTGAACCTCATTTTTTTTTTCCTGGCACACGGTGGCCAGTGAAAGATGGATGGCAGGAATGATTACGAGCACCCTCCCAGTCACGTTTCTCTCTCTTCCTTCTCCGCCTTCAAAGCAGAGGGCGATTGTGCCCAACTTTCCCACCCATCTGAAGAGTGCCAGCAAAGTTGCAAATTGACAAGTGAGTCTTTCCTTTCCCTGGGTTTGCCGCTGCAGCGCCTCTTTGTCTGAGGTCACCGAAGGGTGTGCGGGGTCACAGGAGAGCAAGCCCTGCTTCCTCTCCGCGCTGGAGACCCAGAGAGGCGGGAGCCACCTGCGGACACGGCACAGGTGCCCCGGGGTCTCCCCACCCCTGCTCCCTGGCAGCCAGTCTGGGGGCCTAGAAGTAGGAACCTAGTTCTAAGGGGTCCTGGGTGACTATCGGAACAGCATCTTCTCCCCTCTTTCACCCTCCTTCTTTCCCTTTTTTAACAATACTGGGGATTGAACCCGTGGGCTCTGGCATGCGAGGCGAGCACCCTGCCACTGAGCCACTGCCCCCGCCCTCTTCTCTTTAAACTGTTTACACCTCAGGCAAATAGGATTGATGACACTTTGCTTCCATCACTTCCATAAAATTCTTCCTATAAATGAACAAATTATTGTGAAGCTTTAAATAAAAATTTGAGTCTTTCATAAGAATAATTGGGAGTAATTAACTGGTAGGTTCTTGATATTTCAAGAAATAATAGTTATTACCTAAGTACTTCACCCAAAGAATATAAATGAAGAAAAAGGAAAGAGCAAAAGAAGATGAAAAACAGACAATTATGGACATTCCTTAGTAGAGAGAGCTCAGGATTTTTCTTTATTAAGAGGTCTGTACATTAAATCGAGCCTTTTCCAAAAAGAAAACATACTTTTTAACATAAGTTTCAGAAAGCACACAGTGCAGAAATTAATCACACCTCAAATGACCTATTCACTAATTTTTGAGTATTTTTCTATCACTGTTAGAAACAAAATTAATAATAGCACCAAGAGAAGGCAAAGGGTTCCTGTACTCCACAGTTCAGTCTTCCTAGCCGAAGCTTGTCCTCTAAATGGCCTTTCCCGGGTGCGAAGGTGCACAGTGATCATCCCAGCTACTTGAGAGGCTGAGGGAAGAGGATACAAGTTAGAGACCAATCTGAGCACCTTAGCAAGACTCTGTCTCCGCATAAAAATTAAAATAATTTTAACGGGAGATGGGGGATGGTGGTCAGTGGTAGAGTTGCTGGGTTTGATCCCTGGTACTACTGGCTCGTGCATGCACATGTCCATACACTTGAAGATTGGGTGCAAACCTGTCTGTGGATGATCAAATCCTCCCCCTCCTCCCAAAGTCCAGCAGGTGGTAGGGCTCATGACCCCAAGAGATGTGAAGTCAACCGTTGGGTTCCGCGGTCTGCACAGAGGAAATCCTCCTGCCGGCACCAAATCTGAGAAGGCCAACTAGAGCCAGCCCTGAACCAGGGGTCCAGTGACCCCAGGTCCACCCTCCAGCCACCTGCCTCTGGGTTTGTTTCCGCAGTGTCTGTAAAATGATAGTCCCAGAGCAGAGGACCTCCAGGATCTCTTCTAGCTCCATGATGACTGACTTTCTCTCCTATCTGAAATTCTGCAAAGACAGTATGTCTTTGCCTTAATTAAAGTTTCACATATTCATCCTGGATTTAAATGTAAATGTCCATGATGGGAAGGCAGCATAGTAATGTACTTTTAATTGTTTGAATTATTTCCAGACTCATGACAAATAAACCTGTAAAACTTTATTATTAGTAGTCGTATTACTATCACTATTAGTTCTGGGAATTGCACCCAGAGGCAGTTTAATGTAAAATTTTAAATTCAGCCTTTCCCTTGATAATACAAGTTTACTAAGGATGGCTGACTGCATGTTGGTTTGGTTTCTAAATCTTTCACAAAGTGAGAATTCTATAAACTGTTGTGTGGACGGTTCACATAACCATTTGCAGCTGCATTATGTATAATTACCAACTCTTCCACATTTTCTCTGACTTTAGTCTTGGTTCCTGTGTGAAGAGAATTCAAAGTAAACCTTTGAAGATTAATTTCTTCCACAGAGCCACAGTTAGAAAACAAGATTATGGGATTAGCAGCCAAAGGAGCAACTTCTTTTTTTTAAAGTGTCACAGTTACTATGTGTTGTACTTTTTAATGGAAAAATCCCCACATTTGAGCTCTTGTTATATTTTTCTTGGTATCTTGAATATTCGCCTGGGAATGGACTATCTGGATTTTCCTGTTCCTCCCAAGTTAGGGGGTCTTTTGCTGCCTTCTAATGGCTGAGGACATGCACTTGCAACAGTGCTGTGCTGCTGGGTCAGATAGCATGGCTGGCCGTCTGCCTGTACGTCAGTGCTGCTGTTTGTCTTCTAGTCTCTCAGCGCTGGAAACTCAGAAGGTAGCCCCCGTTCATCAGTTTCCCAAGCTTCTGTTCCCCTCCCTAGTTAAAATGTTTGCCTCTCTTACAGCATGACCCAGGCAAACAAAAACTGGATTTGGAATTAAACTGGTATCCTTTCCTTGCTTGACAGCTTTGGGCAAGTCATGCTAAGTCTTGGAGCTTCACGTTCTGACTTTGAGCAGGTTCATTGTGGTATTTAGAATGAATGTGTCTGAAGTACAAAAATAACTTTTAAAAAGCAGATTCTGCATTTAGACATTTTAGTTGTTGTTGATGATTTGTCATTGTAGATACTGTTAGACTTAAGTATGTTGGGACAGGGAGGTTTTTCCATGTAAAGTTACTGGGGTTAGCCTATTGTAGTCAGCAGGTATCTTCCTTTCATTTACAGGGTCCATAGACTTGGGGGAAAATCCAGTTATATGAAAGGCATAAGTCAGAGCTTTTTTATAAACTGTGGAGCCTTCACACCATGGTGTATTCTGTGACAAAGTCCACTCCATGAGGAATATCTTCCCTCTTGCTGTCCTCTATTGCAGAGCTGGGATTTGTCTTTAAAAACAGCAACAGTGGCCTGTAAAAAAAAAAAAAAAAGACTCCCAACAGAAGATACTCCTAGCCCTAAAAATAATAAGACTAAATCAAAGTTTAATAAACTCATAATAGATACTAATATTTTTCATTTCTGCACTGGTATATATTTTGTGTATAATAAAATTCATCCACTGAATGGCATCTTGATCTGTATCTGTAAACCTTGATCACAGTAAAAATATAGATGACAGACCAGCAGCACATCCCTGTAGTTCCAGCTACTTGGGAAGCTGAAGCAGAAGAATCATATGTTGAAGGCCAGCTTATGACACTTAGGAAGATCCTCTCTAAAAAATATAACCACATAAGGAGGACTGGGGATGTAGCTCAGTGGCAAAGCTCCTCTGAGTTCAATCTCCTTACTGGAAAAACAACAGCTGAAGCATTTCTATTATCCTTGAAGATTTCCTTCTTTTCATCTTAGATTTTCCCTATTATGTGCAATCCCTGCTCACTTTCTGTCGTTTTATGTTAGATTTGTCTTTTCTAGAATGTCATAAAAACAAAGTAAGATATGTAGTACACAGTCCTTTGTGTCTGGTTTGTCCTTATACATGAGTTCTATCCATGTTTCTGTATGTAATATACCTCTTATTACTAAGTTGCATTCCCTTGTAAGAACACAGCATAATTTGTGTGTCGATAGTAAAAGTTTTTGACAACTCTTGAGGCTGTTTTTCTTTTATTGCTCAAGGCTCTTCATTACAGGCTCTTCCCTTCCTGCCAGACAAACTCTCTCCATGGTCAATTATCAGAAAGGGAACAAGGAACTGAGAAGAGTCTGCTGCTTCCGGGCAGCCCAGCTCTGTTGCTTAGCAACAAACAGCATAACTGTATTAGTTTAGTGGTTTCTGAACAAAAAGGTAATCATCTTTTATCCCCAGATAGATAGGAGATGGTGCTATTCTAAGTGAAGTGGGAGAAAAACAAAAACCATGGAAATGGGAAGAAAACACATCTTGTAAATAAGGACACAATGATACATCCTGTATTCACATTTCTGGGTCCCACCAAGTGTTCTTATAAGACTAAGGCATCCTCATTTATATTAATACCATGGGGTAAGGCATTGGTGTGCAAAAATCTTTTATAATAAGTGATACCAGAAATAATTAATGAGCCCGTTCCAAAATAAAGAGAAACATGTTCACCTGTATGAGGATTACTACAGGCAAGACTCAATCCGAAATGAAGGAGAAATGGTATACCATCTGTACGCCCCTTCCGTATAAAAGACAATGATCCCAGTAGATGCTATCTTTAACCATGTTCTGTAGCCGAAGTGATTGACTTACATATATTCACCTGATCCTTTAATCTTCAAAAGACTGACATCTGCTTTGTAGGCAAGGTTGCCGATCAAGGTTTCTGTTTTTCAACTTCCTCAAGACTTTTGCCAACTTGCTATGATTACTTCCTCCTCATTATCACTGCCCCTTCTCAGCACCTAGCAGTATAATTCAGCAGAAAGAGCTGGGCTGAGAATCTTGGATTTAATGAGCTGAATATCCCCCAGCCATTTAACGCCAAGCATTTAACAATCAATCAGAGATCGGTTCCACTTGGCTTTGCAGGATTCTGAAGGAAACAGAAACCCTTTGCCCTCCTGCTCTTCAGCTCTTCCCAGAACTGTCCCCATCTTGCCTGACAACAGATTTCTGGGTTTAAATCATGCCCCAAGGGAATGGAAATGAAGCTGTGGTTGGGCAGTTTTCTGTCAATGCTGGGCAGTGGGTAAAAGACAGTTGTGCAGTTTCATTTATTGAAGGAGCCAAGATGATTGCTAAATAATTGGGTTTATACTCTCCTGTTTTCTGGGATTATAAGGATCAGTTCTCCCATCAATGTGTTTAATTGCAGCCTTCAGAAGAAAAGAGAGTGAAACACATCTTCCTGAGCTGTATTTTTTTTTTCCAATCTAACTTAAAATCTTCTGGTCTTTTTCTGGTTTTTGAGTTGGAAAAGACACCACTTGTGTTCAGATTGGTGTGTGCTGCACAAGCACTCTGAGACACATACTCAGGAAGGCAGTCTTTGCAAAAGATCTTGCAAAATCAAAATGCACACTGGACTCACCCCTAGTGAATATCAGTCTGCTGCTCGGGGCTGGCAGAGGCGACAGCCACCGCACAGAAGAGGCATGACAATTTCTCAGGGACTAAGTGTCCACAGTATTTTACTCTCTGCTGTGACATTTTGTGGCTGTGGTTTCTACTCTGGGGAAAATTTATCAGTTAAAAGAATAAGCCTGTTGGAGAAAGTGCGGCTCTGCATGCTAACACACTCTGGTTAAGAAGGGCCACAGTTATAGCACTTTACTCAAATTTATTCTCCTTTAAGACTTTTGAAAAACATGTCCATGTCTGTGTATTTTAAGTTACACAGAAGAACAGCCATCTCTCTCACTCTTTTCTTTCTTTCTTTCTTTTTTTTTTTGTGGTACTGGGGATTGAACTTGGGCCCTTGTGTGTCCAAGGTTGGCGCAGTACCACTTGAGCTAAATCTCTAGCCCCTTAATTTTTTTTTTTTTGAGACAGGGTCTTGCTTTGTAGTTCAGGCTGGCTTTGAGCTCACTATGTAGCCTAGGCAAGCTTCAAACTCAGCAATCCTCCTGCCTCTGCCTCCTGAATGCTGGGATGACAGGCGTGAGCCACCACGCCCAGCATCCCCTTAACTTTTTTAAACTAAGTCTGTGTTCCTGAAAGGTAGATGATGAAGGAAAAAAAAATATCTAAAGGCTTTGTTTGGATCAGAGCGAGGTTCTATAAATTCAGATATTGGATCAGTAATAGCATTAAGGTTCCATTGGTTTTCATCTCGTTCATGTTCTTGAGTTTTGTTTTTGTTTTTCCTCTGTGTTTTGAGTTTCTGATGAGCAGGTGAGAAACTAACAGTGAGAGCAAAGAGCATGAAACAGCTCTGCAGCAGCCATGGAATGGAAATGAAATGCTGCTACACGCCAGAGAGAGGAACGCTTTCCAATGTAGAGATGGGGTGCTCTGACAGTGCTCGGGGCCGCCGACTACCAGAGTGCGTTAGAGGTCATTGTTAAGCACTTTGATGTCTGAGCACCAGATAGACCCATTTGTGAGACTTGGGAAATTTCTAGTAAGGAAGACATGTTTCTCGGTGAACCTTGATGGTGCTCCAAGGGAGTTATTTTAGTAGCAGGGCATCTCCAAGGAAATTAGAATTAGGTGACCAAGATTCATAGTTACTGAGGATTTTCTACAATGCTAGAAGTGTAGGTGGACCTGGGGACCTACTGTTACAGAGTGTGTGGTCTGGAGTGAACCTTCAAAGGTGCTAATGATGTAGAGAAAAATGTGATGGTAATAAAAGGAAACAAAGCTTATGTATATAGGGGGTGGAAGGTTGTGGGGTGGGTAGGGGAATGGGAAAAAATGAGAATTAAATCATGTCATATATTGGTACAAATTCCCAATGTTGAGTGTGATCATGATGTGTATATATAATATATCAATAAAGATAAAAATAAACTAAAAATAATCAAATAAAAAACGTGCCGGCGATGCTGGGCGTGGAGACTCACGCCCACCAACAATCAGTACCGCATACCACAGTGCCAGGTATGGTGGCTCGCACCTGTAATCCCAGCACTCGGGAGGCAGAGGCAGGAGGAATGCTGAGTTCGAAGCTTGCCAGGGCTACATAGTGAGCTCAGTGCCAACCTGAACTACAAAGTGAGACCCTGTCTCAAAGAAAACAAAAAACAAAACAAAACAAAAAAACGTTCCAGGCTGGGTATTTAACACAAGTGGTACCGTGCCAATCTTGGACGCACAAGGGCCCAAATTCAATCCCTGGTACTGAAAAAAAAAAGTGCTAACGATGATTATGAAAAAAGGGATTGGGTTGAACAAAGAGCATGGGACTAAATTAAGTGGCTAGAGATAGGACCGGTGTTAGGGAGCTGCAGGTGACTCAGAAGGGGAGCATTACAACTGCACCTGCCTGTCAGAAAGGTGGTGGAGAAGGAGCTGATGGAGCGGACCGTGGTTGTCTGGGCCCTGGGCTGTGCTCTGACCCAGCTGGAGTGAAAGACAATGGTCATGACATCCATGGAGCTTCACCCTTGGTGGAGCCCAACGAAGATGCTCTGAGGCCCCCTGGACATCTCCTATGGGCCACGCACGAGTACTTCATTTCCCTGCTATGATCAGCACTCTGAAGGCAGAGGCATCTCCCGGTGACACCTATGAGCTGAGTCAGACAGCGGCTTCCTGAGTGCTCAGACGAGTACCATTTCTCTCGGTCCACCTGCCACAGTCTCAGCATTTCTCATGTGCTTGTGTGTCTGAAAAAGTTTCTGCCACAGGGCCGGAGATTTAGCTCAGTGGTTCTGGCACCTGCCTAGCAAGCACAAGGTCCCTGGTTCAATCCCTGGTGACCACATACAACAATACCAGGTGTGGTGACTCACGCCCACCAGCATTCAGTACCACATACCACAGATGCTGGGCTCAGTGGCTCAAGCCTGTAATTCCAGCACTTGGGAGGCAGAGGCAGGAGGATTGCTGAGTTTGAGGCTTGCCTGGGCTACAGAGTGAGCTCAGGGCTAGCCTGAACTACAAAGTGAGACCCTGTCTCAAAAAAAAAAAAAAAAAAAAAGTTTCTGCCACAGCCAGAACCTAGGCCAGAAATGGCTTGAGATTGGGTTTACCAAACATAGGGTATAAAAGGGCCACTGGAACTGAATGATTCCTTGTTGGTGGGGGGTAGCTGTCCTGCGCACAGGAAGCAGCATCCCTGGCCTCTACCTTACCAGATCTAAGTAGCGCACACCTTCCCCCAAAATGTGATGCTCAAAATTATCTCCAGATATTGCCAACACCCAGCAACACTGAAAGTGCCAAATCACCCTAGTTGAAAACCATTGTTGTGATGTGTCTATAGACAGGGCAATAATGATGCTCACTTTATGAGACAAGTTATGCCAAGTTAGGGTGATGCTGCAGTGACAAGATGAGCATTTGGTATCATAATGCAAGTGAGCATTTGGTATCATAATGCAAGACAAGTTTGGCTATCACATCCCACTACTAGGAAGGTAGAAGTGTCCTTCTTCCTAACCAGCTGGAGTCCTAGAGTGAGGGATGGAATCCAGGAGGAAGGACGGTGTGTGGGGGGGTAAGCCAATGAAACAACTTCTGGCTGCTTCTCCTTCCTCCCTCTTCCTGTTGCCTTCCCTTCCCTTTTCCTCCTCTTTGATCATTCATTGAGTGGTCAACTGATGAGTCAAGAGAGTGCGGGAAGCCAACTATAACTAGGTGCCAGTATCATTTCTGTATGTAATAGGAAAATGAGACAGAGGGAAATTACTTTCATGAAATGGCCTCATATGAGGTGCATAGTCTTTTATCAAATATGAATTAGTGGAAAATAAACAAGAGTAACATGCAGAAGGAAAGACTGTTTCCCCTTTCAGAGAGGAAGACAGCTAATGCTGCTCTGATCAGAATGCGGCCTTGAGAGCCAGAGCCGACAAGGTTTGCAGAAGTGATGAGCTGAGAACCGAGGTACGCCCGGGACGCACAGAAGGGTGGTTCCAGGTTCATGCCCTCTGCACCAGCCTCTGGCTTGCACAGCTCCCTGCATTTATTTCATCTTGCCAAGAGGAAATCTCAGAAATGGGATGTGCTTGGAAATGCTTTTATTTTAGAGGAAAATCCAAGCATTTTGCTTAGAAAAGAGTCTGCTGAAGCTTATGGAGAATTCACTCCCAGAACTCTGGTGTGGAAAGGAAAGTGAAGGAGATGTAAGAAATGGAAGAGGCTGACATCTCTTGTTTTTCAATAAAAGAAGATTCTTACTCGGCTTGGGTCTTATTCGAAAAGCAGACATAAGAGTTCCACACATTTTCAGAAATTCTCACATAAAAGCAATTAACAAATACTTTGGACTTTGAAATAAATGGTCAATATAGATCCTCGGTCACCTCCTAGGACTGTTCCTACTGCAACAGTGAAACAAATTAAGTGAGCATTTTGAAAAGGAAAATGAATATAAAGATGGAAGGCATTTGTGTGTGTAGGTACTGGGGGTTGAACACAGAACCTCCATACTGACCTACATTCCCAGGCTTTTAAAACTTTTCATTTTGAAGAATGGCCTCAATAAGTCACTGTGTTGCCCAGGCTGAGCTTGAACTTGTGATCTCTGGGATCAGCATTCCAGCATGCTGGGATTGCAGGTGTGCAATACCATGCTGGCTAAGACCTCCTTTTCTGTACTTCAATAGAAAGAATTTAGCACTCAGTCATAAATTTCATCCATTGGAACACTGCCCATCAGGATGACGGTGACACTTTAAGCAATCTGTTAGTTAGAAAGCTATCCCCACCAGCTTGTGTTAGATTTTAACCTTTCTTCGTATCCTCACAATTTCCATTACTTCTAACACTGTGTTTTTCAAATCTCAACTCTCTTACCTCCTGACTGTGGCCATGAAAAGTTGCTAAACCTCTCTGAGTTTTTGTTTCCTCATCTGTAAAACGGGATAATAGCGCCTATGTTGGTTGCAGAAGAGTTTCCTAAAACTACTACACTCACTGAGTCCTTTCATACTGCTTCCTGTCTTCCATCCGCAGTATTGGCTATCTCTCAGTACTGAACGATGCTTGCACTCCGCGGTGCATGGGCTTACTTCTTTCTTTAGTCACATGACAAAAAAAAAACCGGAAAAAAGAAAAACAAAGACAATGAAGAAGAAGATAATGGGAACAATCATGTGAATTAGAGGCACATGCTGTCTCCTGCTGCCAACAATTCACTCTCCAGGGGCCATGCCGAATAGGATCTATGTCAAAATGGGGAGCTCCACAATCTCTAGACGACAGCATTTCACATTCAAATGATGACAGTTCCAACTGCACCACACAAAGGATCAGCATCTTTATACGATGGAGGTTTATACGTGGAGGTCTAGAGTGAATTTTTTCTTATAATTGCCTCTCTGGAATTTGAACCTCAGCACAGAGAGAAATATTTTAGAGTCTGCTACCTGAATTACTTCATAAACTCGTGTCTTGTTTTACCAAGCTCATTATAGCTTTAAATAATACAGACAAATATAAGGTGGGATGGAAACACTGGCTAGGTGATTTTTATTCTAAAATTACAGCTGGTTTTCCTCATGATATCATAATTGGTAATTTTCAGTCTACCTCACGTTTTAAACCGGCTTGGTGTGGATTTTATCTTCGTTTGAGTAGATGTTACTTTCTGTCTCCATTTTATGTGTGTGCTTTGAAGCATTTGATTTTTTAATAAATTGAATTTCTTTCTTTCTTTCTTTCTTATTTATTTATTTATTTATTTATTTATTTATTTATTTATTTATTTATTTATTTTTTGCTTTTTGGAGACAGGGTCTCGCTTTGTAGTTCAGGCTGGCCCTGAGCTCACTATGGTGCCCAGGCAAGCTCCTGCGAACTCAGCAATCCTCCTGTCTCTACCTCCCGAGTGCTGGGATGACAGGCGTGAGCCACCACGTCCGGCATTGTGGTATGCGGTGTTGATTGTTGGTGGGCGTGTCTCCACGCCCAGCATTCTATGTGGTTACCAGGGATCAAACTCAGGTCCTTGAGCTTGCAAGGCCGGCGCTGGAACCACTGAGCTAACCCTCCGGCCCTCTTTCTTTATTTTTTAGACAGGGTCTCGCTTTGTACTTCAGGCTGGCCCTGAGCTCACTATGTAGCCCAGGCAAGCCTCAAACTCAGCCATCCCTCTGCCTCTGCCTCTGCCTCCCGAGTGCTGGGATTACAGGCATGAGTCACCAAGCCCAGCACTGTGCTATGTGGTTACCGGGAATTGAACCAGAGACCTTGCAATTGCTAGGCAGGCACCAGAAACACTGAGCTAAATCTCCAGCCCTATTGGTACATTTTAGAAATACATTGTGGTCACATTTCTCATTGGGCCTAGAGAAACAATATGGTATTTACACATCTGTGTGTTATTTATTTCACTGTGTGTTATTTCACATGGCCTCGAGGTGCATCCATTTAGCTATTGATTGCTGTGCCCTCAGTTCTGTTCCATGGATCTGCATGTCTGTCTTTGTTCCACCATACTAATTTGCCTCTACTGCACTGTAGAATAGTTTGCCCTGTGGTTTTGCTATCCCTCCTGCTTTGCTCTTATTGCCCAAAATTAGTTTGCTACTCTGAGTCTCTTCTAGTTCCAGATGAATTTTAGGGTTGTTTTCTCTAGATCGACAGAGTTTGTTGTATATGTTTTGAGTGGAACAGCACTGAATATCTATTTGTAGAATGAAACGGGACTCATCTCTCACCAGTTTCTAAATTAAAATAAAAACGGATCAAAGATCTAAACATTAAAAAAGAAACAAACCTTTTAGAAGATAAAATAGGTAAAATTTGGGACTGGAGATTTAGCTCAGTGGTTCCGGGGCCTATCTAGCAAGCACGAGGTCCCTGGTTTGATCCTCCAGTAACCACATACAAGAATACTGGGTGTGGTGGCTCATGCCCACAAGCAATCAGCACCACGTACCACAGTGCCGGGCATGGTGGCTCATGCCTGTAATCTCAGTACTGGGGAGGCAGAGGCAGGAGGACTGCTGAGTTCAAGGCTTGCCTGGGCTACATAGTGAGCTCAGGGCCAGCCTGAACTACAAAGCGAGACCCTGTCTCAAGAAAACCAAAACAAAACAAATAGCAACAAAAATAGGTAAAACTTGAAGACATAGAAGTAAAAAAGATTTTCCAAACAGCACCTCAACTGCACAGAAAATAGCAGCAAAAATCTACAAATGGGATTATACCAGACTAAAAAGCTTTTGTTCAGCAAAAGATTCAATTTGTGGGATCAAGACAGAATTTACAGAATGTGTACTGACTTAGTCCTCAAACAGATGACTAACATCTAGAATATATAGCGAATTCAAAAAAATTAAAACACCTAAAATTAAAGACCTAGTTAAGAAATGGAATAGAGAAATTAACAGACTTTACAGAGACATACAAATAACCAACAAATATATGAAAAAAAACTCAACATCTCTAGCCATTAAAGAAATGCAAATTAAAGCAACATTAAGATTAACAACACTGAGATTCCATCTCACTCTAGAAAGAATGGCAATCATTAGGAAATCAAACAATATCAAATGCTGGCATGGGTGTAATGGAAAAGGAACCCTCCTGCCTTGTCTGTAGGAATGCAAACGAGAACAACTATTATGGAAACCAGTATGGAGATTTCTTTTTTTTTTTTGAGACAGGGTCTCGCTTTGTAGTTCAGGCTGGCCCTGAGCTCACTATGGTGCCCAGGCAAGCCGCCGCGAACTCAGCAATCCTCCTGTCTCTGCCTCCCGAGTGCTGGGATTACAGGCGTGAGCCACCACGTCAGGCATTGTGGTATGCGGTGTTGATTGTTGGTGGGCGTGTCTCCACACCCAGCATTATATGTGGTTTCCGGGGATCGAACTCAGGTCCTTGCGCTTGCAAGGCAGGCACCAGAACCACTGAGCTAACCCTCCGGCCCAAGTATGGAGATTTCTTAAAGAGTTAAAGTAGAAATTCCACATGATCAAGCCATACCCTTGCTAGTTATCATCTCAAAAGAGCTTAAGTCATCATTCTAAACCAATATATGCATACCAATGTTTATAGCAGCACAATTCATAATAGATAAATACAGAAGCAGCCTGTATACACATCAATAGACTATTAAATAAAAAGAATAGAACTACATGTAATGGAATGCCATTTGGCTATAAAGTATGACAAATGTGAGGCATTTGTGGGAAAGTAGAAGCACCTGGAAAACCTAACATTGAGTAATAAATCAGGCACGCAAACTTGAATACTGTATGGCACCCCTCATTTCAGTAAGGCAAAGTACAATCAAAGAAAATGTCAAAGGATGGATAAAAAGGGACAGACAGATCTCATCTAATAAGGAAATGCTCCGGAGAACAAGGAGAGGAGTAAGGGAGAGGAGAAGAGAACTGAAAAGAATAAAGATATGCCAAATATAGGAACCTAATAACCTCAATCAATGTAAACATTATAATCCATAACATGTGCTAAGATAAATAGTGTCAACAGGTATGAAAAAGATGATAGGGGAATTAGAAGGGGAAGGAGAAAGGGGAGGGAGGTGGAAGGGGATTAAAAAATACAAGGTGTGGGGCTGGAGATTTAGTTCAGTGGTTCGGGCGCCTGCCTCACAAATGCAAGGTCCTGAGTTCCATCCCGGTAACCACATACAATGCTGGGCATAGCGACTCACACCCACCAGCAATCAATATCACATACCACAGTGCCGGGTTGGTGGCTCACACCTGTAATCCCAGCACTCAGGAGGCAGAGGCAGGAGAATTGCTGAGTTTGAGGCTTGCCTGGCTACATAGTGAGTTCAGGGCCAGCCTGAACTACAAAGTGAGACCGTCTCAAAAAAAAAAAAAAATACAAGCTGTGATATGTACATGTAATCACTCCTCAAGATGATTTTAAAGTGCATGAATTACAAACATGTATTAATAAAATAAAATGAAAAATATACCAATAAAATTAATGTTTAAAAAGATTTGTTCCTGTAAATGAAGACATGGCCAGAAGTTAGTATTTCTTTTTCTTTTTCTTTTTTCTTTTGAGACAGAGTCTTGCTGGTTGTGGTATTGCTGTATATCGTTAACAGGGATGGAACCAGGGACCTTGCGCTTGCTAGGCAGACACCAGAACCACTGAGCTAAATCTCTGGCCCAGAAGTTAGTATTTTAGTTAAGACATACCTGGTCAGGAATACACCTAGCCATGAACACTGTGCCATGAATACTTTTCTCAGGATATAGGATTTGGCCTCCAACCCTTCACTGAGGGGCAGGATATTGGTGGCGTTAAAAGATAAGAACCTGTGAAGTGATCGATTGCCCAGGCACCTCTGGGAAGAGACAGCTGGTAACAGCAAGGCGGCACCAGACACTGGGCAGGAAACTACTCAGGGTGACACTGGGAAGCAGAGAGGCTCTGAGGCAAACTATGGGAAGTGTTGATTTAGCTCAGTGCATGCCCTGGCTATTCCCAAGAGGTGATCTTTATCTTCGTGTTAATTCTCTGGACTCTCTGGTCATTTCCCTTCCAATAAATCCACAGTAGTTGGGGGACCTGGAGCCTGGTTCTCACAGGAGGGTAAGTTAGGTGTGTCTGATTCAGGATTATCAACTGGCTCTTGGCTGCCACTGTGATATCCCCTGGCACAGGCCCGGTTGTTCCTGCCAAGAGTCATAAATCAGCAGTTTTAACCTGTTGCCCTGAGGACTCCAGTTATTTTTCTTGTAGTCCTTTCACCCCCAGCTGAGCTCTTGGCTAATTAGACTCAGAGAAGCCAAAGAACTGCCTGTTAATGATTGTCTCCTCTGAAAGGCGTGTCTGGAACAAGCACTCTGATTTGGCTGTGTCTGGGATTTTAGGATTTTAGATATTTTCTGTAGAGTCTGAGCTCATAGTATTTAAACTACAGTTGAAATACCTGCATTTGAAAAAAAAA
>PVIC010027992.1:0-23516 GCA_004025085.1 Thryonomys swinderianus
CATGGGCAAGTTATTATTGTCATTCAAATTTTGTAGTATTTTATTTTGTTTTTTGTTGATGGCGCTGGGGATGGTACCGAAGGCCTCAAGCACATTAATTGCCCTTTCATTCACACTGCCAAGGAAGGCCATTTTACAGAGGTGGAAGAGAATACTTATTAAAAACACCGATTCCTAAGGCATGGATCACTACCAGCATGTTGTTACTGGCTGTGTTCTCAGTCAAGTATTTGACTAAGAACTCTCTGAGTTCCAGCTTCTCCTTTGTGAAATGGAAATAAAGACAGTGTAGTGTCACAGAAGTGTTTAAATGTGGTAACACATACAGAGTATTACAGTGGCTAGGGCAATTTTCTATGTAATAGATGTTGCCTAGTAAAGATGTTATTATTCATGTCATATTATTCATTATTAGCATAGTTTAAAAAACCAAGGGCCATGAGGGAGTATAATAAATATTGCAATGCCCTTTATTAACTCTAAGCTAACCATGAGCGAGGCACCTTCTTACCAGCTGACCATCCACCCCAAAGATGAGGCCTTATATACAGATCAAGGACAAGTGAATAAACAGACAAAAAGAAGCTGCATGAAAACCATGGGACATTTTCGCCAGAGTTCACAGAGGTGCTGGGAAGCTGATCTAGTTATGGAATGTTCTGGTGAGGGCGTATCATTCAACCCCTTATAAAAGTAGCTGGGGAAAAGGGCCCGGGAGTCCTCCATCTTTCTGGAGCCTCTTCCTCTGGCTCTTTCTTGTCAGGGTAGCTATCAGTGTTCTCCTTCCCTCTCCCTCCTTTTCCTCTTTAACAAACAAAGTGTCTCCCTTTCGCAGATGATCCTGGGGGGTTACATGGACAGTGGAAGAGCGGTGCTTGTCCCCCAGCGACACCATCTTTTGTTCTCTGACCAGGAGCCAGACATTAGCATCACATGACAGACGCACAGACCTATCTTAGTTGGTCTCTGTCCCTTAAAAAAACAGCCAAGCCGGGCGTGGTGGCTCAGGCCTGTCATCCCAGCACTCGGGAGGCAGAGGCAGGAGGATTGCTCAGTTTAAGGCTTGCTTGGGCTCCATAGTGAGCTCAGGGCCAGCCTGAACTACAGAGCAAGACTTTGTCTCAAAAAAAAAAAAAAAAAAACACAGCCAAGATTCACCACAGAGGCTCTACCCCAATGACCTGTCTTAACCTCACAGCCTTCCAAAGGCCTCAACTGCAAATAAAGTGTTTGGATTAAGTTTCCACTCTCTTTATACTTCTCGTGAGTATTAAGTTTCAACACATACAATCTTGGGAGATGTAAACCGTATGCAAGTTTTAGAAGAATGTTAATTTTAAAAGATGAACTTTTATGTTTATGTGATAAACAGAATATTCCCCTTGCTCCCTCTTTATCTAATTGAAGGTCAATACCTTTATGCAAAACGGTAAAAACCTGTCAAGAAAAAACGCCTTCTAATACTAAACTATAAGAGATATAGACAATCTTGCAAGAGGCCCATTTCAAATGTTTTCTCCAAATTTCTTCTATTAACCTGCTTGTAAATTGGTGGATAAGAAGATGCCTCAGGTCATAGTCCTAAAACATTTCTCCCATTATAGAAACATAACACATAAATAGCAGGATTTCAGTCAACTTTTGAAGAATCACTTTCTATTAACCACACATTCTTTGTTGCTACAACCATTAAGGAGCATTTCTCCTGTAGTCAGAAGGCAAGAGATTGCTGACAGCAGCACACAGAGATAAACCAGATGGAGAAGCTTCGGCATTCATTAAAAATAATACTACACTCGGGCCAGAGGGTTAGCTCAGTGGTTCCGGCACCTGCCTCACAAGCGCAAGGTCCTGAGTTCAATCCCTGGTAACCACATACAATGCTGGGCATGGAGACTCACGCCCACCAGCCATCAATACCACATACCACATACCACAGTGCCAGGCGTGGTGGCTCACACCTGTAATCCCAGCACTCGGGAGACAGAGGCAGGAGGATTGCTGAGTTTGGGGCTTGCCTGGGCTACACAGTGAGCTCAGAGCCAGCCTGAACTACAAAGAGAGACCCTGTCTCAAAAAAAAAATAATAATAACACTACACTCAAGATATTCTTTACCTTTCGGGTGCATATGTACTTTATTAGGATATCACAGAAGTTCTGTCTTCCCTGTGTGACAGAAAATGCTTCCAGTCCACTAAATCACTAGACAAAAGTCAGTTGGCCTTTACTTCTATACAATATGTTCAATCCTAAATGAGAGATGTGTGATTCTCAGTGAAGACCTCACAAGGAATAATACATTGAGGAAAAACTATAAAAAGTTTCATAATGTGTCAGAAGTTCACTTGGTTTTAGTGTCTATTTTCTAAGCAACCAAGCTGATTTTCATAGTAAACTAATGTTTTCATTAGACATAGAATCATTATTGAACTGAATTTTTATGGTTCGTGAATATTCATTTGATCTGACATGAATTAATGATGGTCATACACTAGTTTAAAAATTCAGAAGACATTTCTTTATTTATGGAGAAACCCTGAGCCTTGAATCCCAAAAAGATGTTTTTCTGTCACCAAACTAGAGATAAAATAACTACGCAGTAATTTGTGGAAATATCTGTGTATACTCAGCCCCATAAATGCAGAGAAGCATAACAGAAAGTAATTACAGGCCTGTATTTATGTTTGATTGTATTAAGACAAAGCATATTGTGGAAGCGAGGGGTAACTACACAGTTTACAGTGAACAAGTTATCACTCAGGCAGCTGTCATTCCAGTTAAGATAACAGAGCTGCACATCAAATGTAAATTACTTTTCACCTCATTGATCAAAGACAGAAAAGAGTACGTAAAAGTAAACATCACTGCCAGAATGCACAACGCTTCCCATGATTAAAGTCATCAGTTGTCATGAATGCCGAAGAGGAGTGAAGAATTAAAAACAGGCAACTCAACCTCCCTTCCTAGATAAATGACTTTCAGAAAGTTAATTCTCTTAACCAAATATCGTTAACTTCCTTCCAGGGAAACAGCAGGCCTGGCCCTTTCTCACTCAGATGTGTCTAATGAGCGAGAAAGACGTGGGTTAAAGAACAAGAAAGGTAAAGAAGAAAGACAGTAACTATGAGAATATAAGTAACTACATAATGACAATGTGCGCCCTGTTGAGAAAATTAGAGGAAGAAGAGATCTTGTGCAACACTGCCAAGTCTGAGCATGCAAAGCAGAACTTTAATAGATGGTTTACTAAGAGCAGTGCACTAATGGAGCGTTTGCCCTTTCATGGCCAAGCCAGAGAGTAAACCTTGAAATTCAAGCAATATCAACCAGGTATTGACAGTAAGTCTGTTCATCCTGAGCTAATGATTCTGGATTAACAAATCTAATTTTTCCACATGAAGAAGTCCCTGGCAAATGATATAGTATATACTACCAGGTTTTATGAATCTATGAACTAAAATAGAAAACTTCCTCAGTTATTAATCTACCTGTGTGTCCATCACCTCTGCATTTTCAAACAAATATAATCAGAGCTTATTTTCATGAAGAGGGGTTGAAACCTCACAATTACATTTCTGTTTAATGACCATCATTTTGGAATCATCTAGAATCACCGTCTCTTTATTGAAATTAATTCTGGATTTTAAAATGCAGTTTATAATGTAGATTTAAGTGATTCATCTGAACGTATCATTTAGCCAAAATTAAGTCCCTCAAAATGTCCAAAAATTAAAGTTGTGCATGTTCATTTAAACTACGTGTAACAGAAAGTCAGTAAGACAGAAGTGCACAGGAAAAATCAGTTGGTTCCTTCCGCACGTGATGTGTGCGAGGCGGCCCCACGGGCCCCGCAGGGCAGCACGAAGACGGAGTCCGCAGGAACCCAGAATCCTTCCAGGTTGTCCCCTGGGTCCCATCCTGAGCTTCATGCTCTGGAGGACTGTTTAGCCAGAAAAGTGGAAGGGCACCGGGGTAAAAGGAAGAGATGGTGGCCTCCGCCAGATATCTTCCAGAATGTTCCTGAGCATTTTCACAGGGCGCGCTAGCACCTCATCAGAAGCAGATCGGCATCACAGGTCCCTGTGTCTGGGAACTGAGGAGGTTCGAAGAGCTGTCGCCAGGGTCTGGGCAGGGAGACTGGGGTCTGTGTTTCCGTAACAGTATCACTGCTTCAACTCTGCGTAAGGAATAAGCAGCAGTCAGAATGCACAGTTTCATACAGATTCAACGAACATATTGAGTGAGGAAGGACATGAGGAGTCTGCCTTCGTGTGGGCAGTTGCAACACGAATGACACAGGCAGGCGGCGTAAACACAGGTTTGTCGCTCCCGTTCTGGAGGATGGCGTGTGAGACCAGGGTGCCCGGGAGTCGGTTAGCGAAGGTCCCTTTCCATTCTCTCCACGACGGAGAAGAAAGAGGCACCGAAGGCGCGAACAGCTGCCACTAATCCCAGTCAGGAGTGCTCTGTGCCCCCAGCCGAATCTTCTCCAAAGATCCCATCTCCAGAGACCACCAGCCGAGGAACTGGGATTCCCGCGTTTGATCTGGCGCAGGGGGCACAAATATTTAGTCTACAGTGAGGCCTGCATACTGTGGTCATTCAAGAAGAAAAATTCACAAGTCCATACATCAGAATATGTGTAGGGATAGGAGTAATTTTCCTATGTTTCATTTATATTACAATTTAATATCAAATTATATTACAACTCAGATAAATGTAATTATGCAATTTCTTTTTGTAACCTGTTCTTTTTATTTATATTTTATAATTCTCTATGACCCTTTCTCTTAGGCAGAACACTTCATTTATTTATAGAGATTTCAATTATACTAAATATGAATAATTTAAGTGACTTGGATTACAAATAAATGCAACTTTTATTTCTGCATATTATAATTTTTGCCTATTTGATCATGACTTTAAAACTTTTGGTACATAAAATTTCTCCCATTATACATTTTATATCCCTATGAGAAAAGAATTTCAGTTTTGAGTAAGATCTATATTTTTAAACACAGACTATGATTAAGATGGAACATGATAAATGTACTTTGTAAACATGCTAAATAATACATTTTGCTAAATGATACTATAACAGCTATTTAAAATTCATGCATACCACTCATGAGTAATTATTGCTTTTTAATCATTTACCATGTACTGTTCAGTATTAATAGCCATCATTTATTGGGTTTGTGTGAAGATGACTGTAGGCAAAGTAATTTTGGAAAGTGATGGGAACTGTTTAAATAATTCAGACCAAATGACCAGTTTCCCAGTTCCTAGACTGGACAACCTATCAGCATGTGGATATTTAAATGTATCCTCTAGCCAGGCGTGGTGGCTCACGCCTGTAATCCCAGCACTCGGAAGGCAGAGGCAGGAGGATTGCTGAGTTAGAGGCTTGCCTGGACTACATAGTGAGCTCAGAGCCAGCCTGAACTACAAAGTGAGACCCTGTCTCAAAAAAAAAAAAAAAATGCATCCTCCAAAATTGACAAGGAAACACTATGACCACCAGACAAATGTACTGAAAGTCCTTACTGTTCAACACTGACTGATAGTTAACTTTTCTAATAATCATTTTATACTTTTTTATGTGAGAATAATAGCACACAAAGACAATATTTGGGTGACTTAGAAGAATGCTTTATAAAATCAGACAACAATGACCTAATCCCAGGTTGAATTCCTCTTTACAAAACAAGTCAGGTAAATTTCTGTGATTCTGCAGAATTCACAAATGGGAATTTTCTGTTTTCTGGGAATTTGCCTGTTTTCAAAGGCAACCTGAAATGTTACTAAACCCATAAGAAATCAGCCTCAGATACTTAAATTTAGAGTCAGGTTGACCAGGAAGAAAAAATAAGCAAGAAAAGAAGATTTGTGTTTCTGGAAGGATTGGCTCAAACTCAATAATATAGCTTTTGTTTCACATTCAACTGTAAGTAACTTATCTCTAATAAACATGGCTTCAAAAACACCACATATTTAATTTAAATATTTTAAATGGTAAGAGTCACTTAACTGGTGACTTCTATCTAACCTATGCAAATAATCTCTGCAAGGGAATTTTTATATCCTACCATTAGGACTCAAGACAAAATTCTTAGCACAGATGTGGGTATCATTATATGTCCTGAGGTAAATGGAATGCCCTCTGCCAATTTGCAGAGGATTCCTGGCCAATTAGAAGAGTGCCATATATAGGGCATGGACTGTTATTGTTAATATACCCCATAATGCTCCAATTTTCAGGATAGTTCATTTTCTACTAAATGTTCAACCACTCATTCTATATCTATACTGTTTAAAAGCTTCAAGCAGGCTAATAAAGAAAAGGTAAGGTTATTTTGGATTGACAGTTTCCCCAAAGGAACAAAATCTAGCACTGCCAGGGAAACATGTTCAAAAGGGATACAGCAGGTAAATTAAAAAGACAAGTTGCTATAAGCAGATATGTGATTATTAGGATTACAGTTAATGGGCAGGGAGGAAATGTAGGGAATATAATGATATCAGAAAAGTATGTGAATTGGCTTGTTAGTCCTTAATGAGGAAAATGGTTATGTTCCCCCAAAGTCCTATCACACTCCTTTCAGTAATTCTAATTGATTGCCTGGGTTAGCTAATGAGGTGCTGTGTGCTCATGATTCTAAGCAAACCTCTACTGCTATTTTACGATAGCATAGACAGATTGCAGAGTATTCCTTAGAGACTGGCAGAAGTTTCTGGATGTTCCAGAGATGTCACTTTCTGTCTGTGGTGCTGAGATACTGCTCTATGCCTGGAAAGCTGACAGAGAAACTATCTTTAATAGAAGACATAGAAACGTCTTCCAAGTTCTAACTCATGATAGTAGGATAGCTCATTCAAAAGAGAAAAACAATGTAGTAAACATGTATCTAATAGAAATCAGATACATGTATGGAGTGTGACTAAGAAAATATGACACATATTATCTTATGAAACAACACAAATCTTTCCTATCTTCAAAAAATCATGAAAACACAAATGATATATGTCTTAGGCAAAGAAAAAAGAAAAACTGAAATGATTCAAAGTATTTGCAAGAGGGGGCAGGTAGGTTACAATAAGAGGTTTGTTGGTTATTGTTTTCTAGAATAACCCCACATAAGTTTCTTAGTTATAAGGAATATACTGCTTGCAGATTTTCTTCTAACTTTGAATTCATTTTGAGTTCCATAAAAGTCCATATTTATTTTTAAAAAATTATAATTTGGAGCACTTAAAGAGATTTCCTCAACTCTGAATTTTACCCCTTGGCTTATGTTGATACATTCCTGACATATACAACATAGCCAAATATTTGGCATTTTTAATCTAGTATTAATGCAAAAGAGAAAAGTATAAAATTAATTGTACTGGATACCGAGATTATAAAAACATTTATACACAGATTCACTGTGAACTTTATTTGGCTTCAATAAAAAAGAAATTTCAGTATAGACAAGAAATCTAAAGGATGATAGTGTATATATTCTTTATTTTAAAATATTCAAATAGAATAGAATGGCTAGCTTTTTAGCATTTTAGTATGCGCACATATATATATATGTATATATATATTTATTCATACTACAAATAAAAATTGTGTTCATCTTTATAATTGCCTCTAAAGTGGTATAATATAAACATATACTTATGGAAACAATTTTAATAAATTAATATGCAGTACATTTGATAAACTAGTTCATTTTTTGAAGTCATTTGCTAAGTTTAGCTTAATGAATTTGCTTAGAACGAAAGGTGGTCTTGCAGTGCTGAAATATACCAGCAACCTTTGTGGCACTTGCCCAGGACGTGGAGAGACACCTCGTTTCTGGAAGTTTCAAGATGAATCTTCAAGCCATTGCGTTATCTGGCCGCCCGAGGGAGCAGAGCCTTCCCAGAGGGCCAGCGCCGAGTGTGGACCCAGCCGCTCTGGGCCGGAGAGCTCCGGCTCCAGTGCTCCTGGAGGTCTGTGGGAGACTCGTGCCTCCTTCATGCGCAGGGAGCTACTCTGGGGCACAGGGACTGCTGAGACCTCTTGGATGGGGTTGTGATTCAACATGTCCTCATCCATCAGAGAGACTAATATCCTCCTTTGCTCTAAAATACTGCTCTAAGTAGAGCTCTCGGCCGAATCTTTAAATTGTTTTTCTTCCAAATCCAACAGATTAGCAGTTGTTTCGTATACTGGGTTTGTTTGGAAAAGGGCTTTGAGAAATTCTCATGTGGGGATTTATTGGCAAGGGGTGCTTTTAGACAGCCTGGGGCACAGCGAAGGCAGCGGGGTCAGCAGACAAGGACGGTGGGCGAGGTGCGGTCACCGCAGGGGACGGTCCTCCCCAGGGCTCTCACCGCTGCACGGAGAGAAATCAAGGGACCGCCCCGGGGAGGGGCGGAACTCGGAAGCAGGAGCCCGGCGCGCTGCGGGCCGTCCGGGGAGGACTCTGCCGGGACCTCTGCAGGGGCGTCTGGGCCTGGGGGCACCTGGGCGCGAGGGGGATGAGCACGCAGGAGTCCGGGGCTCCTTAGCCTTGGCGGGAGGCAACTAGCCAGCACGCGCGTATGGAAAGCAAAGGAGCATTAGAAGTAAAGGGCAGGGATCACTTCGAGGCAGTTGTGCCGATGTGGGAATTATAATAGGTAGGTCTGGGATTTTAAGAGAGAGTCAGAACTGAATGTTCTAATTTTAGAGAAGCCGAAGGGATGTTGGCGAGGACATGGCCAAGGCGACAGGAGGACGTGAGGCTGTAAACGTCTCTCTGACGTCGTCCGACAGGAGCCGGAAGTGGAGGGAAACACTGGAGAATGGGAAACAGAAATGAGTGGAACGTTTATCAGAACTAGAAAAAGAAATTGAAATTTCGTAGAAGTTTTGCCACAGTCATGTGGAGCAACAAAGTGACCTATTCATTTATTGTTCAGTGGGGGAAAAAAACCCTAAAAGAATACTGGCTGGAGCAACTTGGCATCATTTTTTAAGGAAATGATGTGCCAAGAGGGACCCACAGTCACCCGGGGTATTCCTGCCCGGAATGAACCACTGGAATCTCATCATGAGCAAGCAGCAAGTCAAAGTGAAACCCTCACTATGAAATCACTGACCTGAACTGTTCAAAACTGTCAAGCTCAAGAAAAAGAAGGACTTTGAACTAAAGACAATAAAGGCAATATGACCAGTATACATATCTGATGCTGAACTGGATTTTTCATTGGTGAAAACAATGAGACAAATATTAGGAAAGGGACCAGGGGTCTAGCTGAGTGGTTCCAGTGCCTGCCTTGCAATTCCAAGGTTATACATTTGATGCCCAGTGCAAAAAAAAAAAAAAAGGTGAAGAAATGGATGATTGTTTGAATATGGACTGCGAATTAGGTGATACTGTTGTAACAAAGCCAATTTTCTTCTTTTAAGAATTATAGTGTGTGTATTGGGCCGGAGGGTTAGCTCAGTGGTTCTGGCGCCTGCCTCACAAGTGCAGGGTCCTGAGTTCGATCCCTGGTAACCACATACAATGCTGGGCGTGGGGACTCATGCCCACCAGCAATCAATACCACATACCACATACCACAATGCCGGGCGTGGTGGCTCATGCCTGTCATCCCAGCACTCGGGAGGCAGAGACAGGAGGATTGCTGAGTTCAAGGCTTGCCTGGGCTACATAGTGAGCTCAGGGCCAGCCTGAACTACAAAGCGAGACCCTGTCTCAAAAAAAAAAAAAAAAAAAGAAAGAAAGAAAAATAAAGAATTATAGTGTGATTGTATAGAAGGAAAGTTGTTTGAATAACTGATTCATAAGAAACATGATTATTTTGGTGGAAATGCATACAATATCTCTGTTCTGCTCTCAGTCCAAGAAAAGATATGGAGTGAGACACAGAGTGAGAAACAGTCAAAGCAAATTGTACAAAATGTAAATAATTAGTGCATAATTATGTGTATTATTCTTGCAATGTTTCTGTTAGGAATTTTATCAAAATAAAAAGTTGCCCAAAATCCTGGAAAACGCAGCACAACATCGTATTTCCAAAGATAAATCTCCATGTTGAAACCTTGTTAAACCTAAAAGACAACAAAGTACACGGATGAGAATACTGCAAAATAAATGCAAAAGTGATGCTGGGGAGGGTGACACGTCTTTTAGGGGTGCAATCAGCCACTGTGACGAGAACTTCAGAGAGTCAGTGCCAACACAGCCTCCTGAAGCTGTCAGAAAGTAAGTTCACCGCACTTGTTGCCAGAAAATTCATTCACCTAAAAACTGCCCTAACCAAAAGAAGTGAAAATAAGCTCACTGAGCTTTATGAACCTTAAAGCGTATATTGACGCCATTCTTAAAGAAAGGAGAGTCAGGCACTTCTTCATTTTCTTTGGCTTCATGAAGTCCAAAAACTGACACTGATTCACAGTACATGAAGGTATCTTAGTGTTTCAGAAAGAGTTCACATAAGCAAAGACAGAGAGTAGGGAGAAAATAATTGCTGACCAGGACAGGACTCACTCTCCAAAACTAAGACATTGACAACTTTTCCAAAGATCAGTATGCAGGTAACAGTGACAGGGACAGAGCATTTGATAGCTATCACTCAGGTTCAATAGGGGTCATGAAAGACTCCTCTTCGCATCTCCATTTTCACAGCCACCCCTGGCCCTACGAAGAGGCTGGTGCTGTGCATTTGTGGAGCTTCAAGTAATAAGTTTATCGCATGTTAAGTATTTGAGCTCTTTTGTAAGCATCTCCAAGGACTCTATGGCCATTCAAGAAGAGGGTAAATACAGACCTTGGCATATTTTTGCCAAAGTTACACACAGGCAAACATGCACACACACACACACACACACACACACACACATACACACACAACTTTCTAGTTAATGTCAAACATCCTGTAGATATTAGTCCCTTGAAATCAGAAGCTATGTAAGTATCCTTGCTGATACTATAATAAAATTCTTTATGTAAACATTTTCTAAGGGAATAGGAGATATTTCATTATGCAAAATACATGAAAAATCATAACCATAGATGTTCTCATATTTTTCTTTTGATTCTTATAACCAAAAGGTGTAATTTTGGAAATAGCCTGGCAGAGACAATATTTAACATATAGTATTAACACCTACTGTGTCCATAGTAGGGCAAAATAATGAATGTGATATTCCTTTTTTCCCTGGAAGCTAGTGTTACCATAAAAAGCTCAGTCTCTATGAGAAGAATAACTTAAAAATACATCAACTTTGCTTTTAGTTTTTGAGAATACAGAATCAGAACTAATGATTATCAAATATGATATATCAAAATTACTTAGTTTGATGAGTGAAAAATGTTAGAGACTAGTCCTCTGCGTGCTTTAATAGATTTAATGTTAAAATGTTTGATAGATAAATAAGATATTGAATATTTTATATTTATATTAAAACAATATGTAAAGGGTTGTTTTTTGTTTGTTTGTTTTTGTTTTTGTTTTGTTTTGTTTTGTTTTGTTTTGTTTTGTTTTGTTTTGTTTTTGAGACAGGGTCTCGCTTTGCAGTTCAGGCTGGCCCTGAGCTCACTATGGTGCCCAGGCAAGCCTCGAACTCAGCAATCCTCCTGTCTCTACCTCCCGAGTGCTGGGATTACAGGCGTGAGCCACCACACCTGACAAAGGGTTGTTTTTAAATACTTTGAGAACTTGTCTTTAAAATTCTGTGATGAACTGATTTATTTCAGGTCCTCACTGTCTTTAAATCCTTGAAGAATTCTTTTAATTCCCAGCTGGAGAACGTGTTGGTTTATGCATCACAAGATTGTTTTTATTCTGTTTGTAGTTCTCCAACCATGTCAGGCAAAAAGATGTCACGGGTTATATAAGTAATAATCATCATTGGGTTGAAAATCCTTAGCAATAGTCTTCTTTCACTCATATAAAACACAAGGATGCTAATGAGACAACTCATTTCACATGTCATCGACTTGAAATCACTTCCAATATTTTTCTTACCTAGGAATGTTGTCTCCTATAGGTCATTCAGGCTGCACTGTGACTTGGTCACACCGTGCAGAGAAATGTATATAAAGGAGCCTTAGGCTTCTTCCTTGCTAGTTTTTTCCATTACTTTCTCTAGGGAAGGCTGGCAGAATAAAATAGGTTTTCCTTTCTTCCTTTCCTGCTGAATATATACTGTGAATCAACATTGTTTTTCAAAAGCTCTCTTTATTTTTAGGAGAAAGAATTATCTGTGAATAGTCTTGTTGCAGAAAAAAAGGAATTTGTCTTTTTTAATGTTTAAAAATGTATTCATGATGATTCATGTTTACGTTTTCACTGTTTATCTATTTTGCATCCAATTTTAATCTACTATGAATTTGCTACTCACAGAAAAAAACAGTATCCGGTATGAGTGGAAAAATAAATATAACTGAGGAGCATGACAAAGTATTATTTTTAAATAGCTATTTCAGCTGATCCAGTGGAAAGAATGAAGTAACAAGAGATGCTACTTTATGATTCCATCACAATGGAGACATATAGTTTTCATGTGTTTACTAAGTCTGAAAATTATTGGCAAATAGTGCCCTTCTGTTAGTATATTACCTTCTATGAAATTTCTGGAATCCTGACTGAAAATTAGTGCTCGTTTACTCCGAGAGCATGAAGACAAGAAAATGTGTTCTGGCATGACCAAATATATCTATAAATTTGGGAGATGTCTTAAAAGAATAAGAACATAAGTTATTTCCTCTGAACTAGGCAAACTTGGATTTGTTTGGTTTGTTTCTGAAGCTGCGACCCATCTGGCCACCGTGAACTAGAGTGCTGGAGCGTGGGTATTTTGTGATTCTTTTTCACTGGCTCTTGAAAAGAATTATTAACACCACTTTAAACATGTAGTATTCTGTGATTTTACGTGCACCTGCTTACGCTGCTTCCTCACATCTGACCTGAACTGACATGCTCTCTCCTGGCCTTCTGCGGGGAGAAGATGATATTTTATGAGTGCATCGGTGAGGTTTGAAAAACTCAGAGATAATGATGAGTGCCAGGGGCAAAATTCTAAAGTAGCTGGAGTTCATTTTTAGAAGCCACCTTCTCTTCTTTTTAACACACTTTTTTCATACTTTCTGGGTTCTTCTGTCCCAGATTCGAGCAACCTGTCCTCTCTCCTGTAGCAGGCTCACCTCTAATGTACAAGCATCCCGCATGGACTCCGTCTCCTCTCCCGTTTCCCTTCACTTTGAGGGAATGTCCTGTTCTGTGAACCACTGTTTCTTAGCAGCAGTCATTAAAAACCAATCTCATGAAACCATCTTCCTAAAACTATTAATGGCTTATAATGTTTTAGTCTTTTTACAAATTGCTTTGGGTAAAGTATATTTCACTCCAAACAAATGAATTACTAATGATGAAATCTCATGCAGAACTAAGGGTTTTTGTGTCTGAGCCAAAACCTTTTTTTTTTTTTTTTCATTCCTCAAATGATATGCTTCTCAGGTTTAACTACTTATGCCCAACCAGTGCCTGGATTATTTGTTCTCCAATTTTCTCTTATTAAAGGAACCCCCAGTTATAACTGCATGACTTTGGAAAAGCTGTAATACATACATGAATGCATAACCAGGCACTATGCTGTATCAATTTATAAATATTTTATTGAACACCACACTGTGGCAGAAATAGTACTGGATTTTTTTTAAATAAAGATTTTTTAAAAAGCAAGCACCAAACTGAAACAAGGTTTTTTCCTTAGGAAATTCACAGTGGTCTAGAGGACAATGAGAGACACACACAGAGGCGTACCATGCACCATGCTGAGGAGCGGAAGGGACGGAAAGGGGCGCCCAGCTCTGCTCAAGAGAAACGGTGTCTGAAGTCCAAACAGCAGCTCTACGGAGTCACGATTCCCTGCGTTGGGTTCAGGACATGCTGGAAGAAAATGCAAAAGCGAGCAATATGGAGGAGAAGGCGCTGCCCACAGGGAGCCGCCTGACACCCCTTCCGGACGGGACGACGCCCGCGCAGGTGGCTGGGTGCTCTCCACAGAGGGAACGAAGTCTCGGGTTCTCAGAGACAACGGCCCGCCCGCGGAGCTTCACTGCCAGCTGATGCAGGGTCGGCTCAGTTCCAGAGCCTCACAGGTGTTGGCTGAGGTGTCTTTTTAGGCTATGTGACAGGGTGACTTCTCCCTTTTCCTGCCAGGCTTCCTCCTTTCCCCTTCTGTAAGTGTTGAGTAAACACTCCTGTACGTTTCTTGGACAGTACAGGGGACATTTTGCTAACACACCTGTGCCTCAAGGTGAAAGGTAGATTTCATGCAGACCCAGTGGTACACCCCACTTGCAAAGTTTTAGAAGTGGTCTGGGGTCTTCTTAGCGTCTTCCTGCAGAGTAACAATGTACTGCATGTTATAAATCCCGCCGTAAGGGGAGGAGCACTGTGCCAAAGAGACTCAGGGCTCTTTGGGCTCTGCAGGTGCGGATATCACACCTGGTCACCTGGGCACACTACTGAGAGCCTAGCAAAGGGAACCAGGAAGCACATAAACCTGCTGCTTTCAAGTAGGGTCAAGTAGGGTCAGTGTAATAACAGGGTCAGTGAAGTCGTCTAGGTTGTTGTACAGGGAGCCCTGACCTTTGGCCCATACAGTCCAGGACATTCTGTGACATGGAAGTGTACCATCATGGTCAGCCTGAGGAAGGGCGTGTTCAAAATGCAGAATCGAGTCACACAACCAAGGGGTCCAGAACCACAGATCATTCCACCACCGCTGTTTCTCTCCACTCCTATCTGACCACACTGCGGGAGCAGGCCATGACCAGAGAAGGGTGGAGGAAGGCAAAGCAAGCTTGATTCATGAACGCACTGGCTCAAGATGTCGGTGTCAGACACTAATGGCCGCTGCCTTCCACGACCACGCTAGTAGGTGCTTGTGAAAACTTGTTTCCATGTAAATTAAAGCTGAGACAACAGCATGAACTTACAGCAAACGTTCTCACTGAGAAGGAGGTGTAGGCCATGGCCCCGATAAGTCACTGAGACCAGGAGCGGTGGGAGATGAGGGGAAGGAAATCTAGCATGTGGGTTGCAGAAACTGAGGGTGTCGCCTGGTCCTCTGAGAAAGCCCTGGAGCCCTGGAGCAGTATTTTGTCTTACTGGCCTTTTTTCCTAACTTCCTCACAAAAAGTTCTCCACATCTGCAGAGGAACTTCTTACATGGAGTGGATCTGAGGGGCAATAATAGTAGTTATCATGGACACTCTGATACAAGTTCCCTTTAGAAGTTGGAGTTGTGGCTGCCTGCCATCAGGCCTGGAAGGGCCTAGCTAAAGAAAGCCGCTCCCCCCCGGAGGCAGCCAGTACTCAGCGATGGGCTGATACAGAAGACACCACACTCCAGAGTTCCCTGCAGCCTAAAGACTTATTGGAATTGCATCTGTCACATTTTTTTAAATAAAATCGATACCTTTGGATTCATTTTCCAGCCTGAAGTTTTTTTCTTTAATCTTTCTTGGTACATTATATATACACATCGTAATCACACTCAACATTGAGAATGTGTACCAGCATATGACATGATTTAATTATCATTTTCCCATTTCCCTACCCACTCTACAAACCCATCCCCATATATATAAAATCTTTGTTTCCTTTTCTCACCATCATATTTTTCTTTCCCCTCATGTTTTACCCTTCTATCCCATTTCCTTTTGAATATTTACTATTTCACAATATCTATCGTACATTCTAGAACTCCTTTACATCTTCATTTTCTCATACCAGAGAAAAAGTATGATATCTATACATCTGTGACCTCTTTATTTTACTTATGAGTATGTCCTCAAGGTACATCCATTTGAATATAAATGACTCAAGATTATCATTCTTTATAGCAGAATAAAAATAACTTGTTTAGAACCAGTGGTCTCCTCTCCTTTGGCCTTGGTAAACCCCCGTGTGGTTGTCCATACTATATTCCATTTGTTCTTAGGTGCTGACCGATGCCTGAGTTAAATGTGTGAACACTCCCTTCCCACCTGAGCTATGTGTGTGTGTGCATGTGTGCATGTGTATGTATGTACACAGTTTGAAACTGCACTGAGCATATATATTAGTCTGGCATATAAATTCACCTATTGATTAAAATTACAAGTCATTTCAAGGCCTCAGTGTGATTTCTAATTGATCTTTTAGCTGTTGTGTGGAGATAGACTTCCCTTCGCCGAGGGTCATGATGGAGATGTCAGTGGTTAAAGAGACTATGACGTGTCTAACAGCAGGGAAATACTGGGGCTGAGGGATTAGCCTTTCTCCAAGATCAGACCAGCTAAGATATCGAGGCAGCTTGGCAGCTCTGACCTGCAGGACAGCACAAGTGCCTTGTTCGCTGTGACCTGTCCTCACTAAAGTACACGGCTACTCCTGTTTCACAGCCTGGCTCATTAGTGCATTGGCTCTGTTCTTCCGAACATCTGCCTTCATGCCCTTTGCTGTGCTGTGCAATCATAAGCCTATGGTCTTAGCCAGGGGAATCAGAGCAATTCTTTAGTCAGAAGAGAGCTAATATCAATTCTTGGCCCCAAGTAAAAACTATCATTTGTTATTCTTTATTGATTATTCTTTGGATAGTATCCTTTCATCTCCTGCTGCTGATCCGGCATCTCCAGTAACTGGTTGGGCTATCAACACGGTGTGTGTGTGTGTGTGTGTGTGTGTGTGTGTGTGTGTGTGTGTGTGTGTGTGAGTGTGTGTGTGTGTGTGTGTGTGCGCGCGCGCGCGCGAGTGTCTGTGTTCAGTACTGGGGACCAAACCCAGGACTTGAACTGAACTATATCACCAAATCCTCCTTATGTTTTATTTTGAGATATAGTTTCACTCAGTTGCTAAGTTGCCAAGATTGCCCTTGAACCTGCGACCGTCCACTGACCCTCTGTGAGTGCGGGCAGTAAAGTCTGTCCACCCCTGCTCAGCTCCACCTGGGTTTTTTAAATAAACTAAGCCCTAGTGCCCATGGGAAGTCTAACAGGAGCTATCCACGGGCCACCCCGAAGGCACAGCCTTGGATTCTCCTCCTCCCCCCTGCTTCCGGGCAGAGCTCCCTGCACCCTCTCATTCCCTGCGGCCCTCCTGTCTATATTCCTGACCTTTCTGTCCATCTCTTTTGTTTCATGCATTTTGCTCTCACTTTCTCATCGTGTCTCCCCAGACTGATACACTCAGACTTCACTTCTGTTTGGTCAGGGCCCTCTTAAAGAAGTGCTACACTAACTGGCAAAAAATAAACTGGACCCAGATCAGACCAGAGGCACAAGGGAACCTGCTAGCACAAGCCAGAGTTCTAAGTTCTCTGAAAGTGACACCAGGTCGCAGGTGAAATACTTCGTTGCTAGTGAACTGCTAGGATCAGTATTTCCATGGAAGGCAAACCGAGATCCAGAAATCACTGAGGGGAAGCTAAAGCTCATGGCCAAAGGACAGGCCTCAAATCCAAATGTGAGAAAAGCCCCAGCAATAGAAATCAAAGTCACAATGCAGCCAATTTCTTCCACTATCCAATCCTACCTTCCCCTTCCAGACCAGTTCCTATTACAGTTTCTGCACACTAAGCCTAACTGTCGGCTTCTCATGACCCACAACACGTGACTGCCTTCTTTATTACCAAAGCCTGATTCCCCCAGATCTGTAGCCTCTTTCTTCATGAATCTTTCATAGGCAACCTAGTCATGAGGACAGAGAGCCTACTTCAGGTGACAGAAATATTATTCATGGTTTTGTTGTGTTTTGGAAATCAGTTAGTTAGTACTCATCTCCCAGTCTGCTCTGACATTTACACTAAATTCTCTAATTTGTTTCTATCTTTGTCCATTGATTGATTGATTGTGGTACCCGAAATCAAACTCAGGACCTTGCACTTGTGAGGCAGGCGCAGTGTCACTGAGGTAAATCTCTTTGGTTCTTCTTTGTCCTTTTAGAGTTGATTTTCTTCAGTATTAGAGCTCCGAAGAAAGTCACGAAAGACTAGTATGAGGACTTTTCATAAACATTTGCAGGAAACTTTGTTCTCTAACTTCCCGAGGATGTTCTTTGGCAAATCTTCAGGACCGAAACAAGCAAACACGAGATCCTACCACATCTTCGTTATACATCATCAATATTCTTCAGTGAATCAATGTTCATCAGCTCTACAAGTTTCCTAACTCTGCTTCAGCTGAAATCTGCATGTAGTTAGAAGCTCTCTGTAAAGCCTGCTAAAGATTATGTTGGCAGAGTGCTTGATAATGTGTTGACATTTTTTGTTTTTAAATTTTTATTCTTTGTGTGTGTGGAATAAATATAAATTACCTGCTAAAATAATAAAGACAAATCTGAAGATTCTTAAGACAAGAATACTGAAGCCAAAAAGAAATATTTAGAGACGATATAATAAAGAAGAGAGAACAAGAGTGGTACAGTTGGAATGTTAGGAAAAATAACTGCTTGAAACTTCCAAGGTTTGAAATGTGGTATTTTAGATGACAGGAAACAAACAGAATGCCTTGGGTATAAATAAAACAGAAATAAAGTTCTAAATATAATATGCAGAGAGGTTGGATAAATACTTTAAGTTCAGTAAGATAAACAGCAATGCTCTTACACTACAGCTTTTATTAATATCTCTTTTAAACCAACTTTGCTGGCACTAGCAAGGACCAAACAAAATATGTGTTTAGAAACAGAAGAGTTATGAAGTATCTGACCCATTTCACCACCACTGTTTCATCAGAATAACCCAACTAATATGTCACATTATGACTGCAATTTTGGACACTAGTATTTGGGGACTACCTCCTAAAAATTCTAAAATGCAACCTGATATACTGGACAAAAGACCAACATTTTAATCCTTTATGTTTTTAAAATAACAACTCTACTTTTAAAAGGAAAATGAGGGCCGGAGATTTAGCTCAGTGGTTCTGGCGCCTGCCTTGCAAGCACAAGGTCCTGAGTTTGATCCCGGTAACCACATACAATGCTGGGCGTGGTGACTCATGCCCACCAGCAATCAGTACCAATACCACAGTGCTGGGCTTGGTGGCTCAAACCTGTGATCCCAGCTCTCAGGAAGCAGAGGCAGGAAGATTGCTAAATTCAAGGCTTGCCTGAGCTATTTAGTGAGCTCAGGGCCAGACTGAACTACAAAGCAAGACCCTGTCTCAAAAAAAAAAAAAAAGAAGAAGAAGAAAAAGAAAGAAAATGACTGTAAGTCCTGTTGATACTACTTGTCAACTAATACCTAAGGAAATCTCGTGTGATTGAGGAGAGATTACATTAATCTGCACGTGTTATTGTAACTGCACCACGGAACTGGAAATAAGATTCCCCTGAGACGTGGATGGCAGCTCGTCCTGAGTGACCCTTGCCTGGCTCCCGCTTGCATTATGGGTAATGTGTTCCTGCATTCTATCACTGCTCCTCACCTTTCACCTCCCAGCGCCCCGAGGTCCCTTCCTGATGTGTAGATTCTCTCCATGGATCATCTCATCGCATTTTCAGAGGTTCACTTAGCACATGTGCAGATCTGTGTCTCTACTCTGACTCCCCTCTGAACTCAGGATTTCAAAATCCCACTACCCACGAATACATCTAACCTCAAAGCCTACGGGCAATTCCTGTTCCATGTTCACAGAACCAAACTGAGGACTTCTGATCACTTCACCACCTTCTCTCCAAAGTAGCTGTCGTCCTATAGACCTCTTTAACTTAGCAACACAAAACAATCCAATTGTGTTTCCACCAATATATTCAATTCATATGTTCTTTCCAGCTTTTCTATTCGTCCCATAACAGCTAAACTTTCTGTCAGTTGTTCCCCAGCTTCATTAGACCATCGTAGTGCTTCTAACAGTTCACCCTTTCCATGAATCTCTTCTCCAGTCTACTCTGAACCATCTGATATACACGTCTCTACAAAAAAAAAGAGACACCACTGATGTTATTGAATAAAGCCCAGAGCACAGTTGTGACTGATGGTTTAATGCCATTTCTAGCTGTGCCCAGTTAGATCTGATTATCTTTTGGCATCCCCGACCATGACCCTGCTTACACCTTAGGCCTCTGTGGATCTTCTCTGCCTGTGTGATTTTTGTCCTTTTTATACAACTAAACTCCTTAAATCACTTTAAACCTTTAAGTTACAACCTCTGTGAAACCATACATCTATACAGGGTTGATTATCAAGACATTCCTATCATGCAGACGGGGAGACTGTACCGTACCCCTGTTTTACAGAATCTGTCAGATGGCAATCACTTTTATTTATCTCTTTCAAATGTACTGGCAGACAAGATGATGTCAATTCATTTGTATCTTTTATGTTTAATATACTATGTCTGTAATACAGGCCCTTTATGTGCACGGAAGGCCTAAAACTAGTCTTTAATACATAAACAAAGGCACTGCCAAACTAACAATTGGCTTGCCATACTGATCAGCTACACCCCAAAAGATTTTCCCTTGGATATTAAAATTCGGAATCTCCTCCGGTCACCTCCTCCTCCATCAGACTCGCCCTGCGTACTCTGGGGCGGCCACACGCTCTAGCTACACTAGTGGCCAAGGGCATCCTGTCCGTATCCCTGCTGCCCAAAGTGCGCCTGCGTGCTCAGCCGCTTCCCCGCGACAGCTGATCCCGCCCCCGTGACAGGCTGCTTCCGGATGCAGTCAGAATATAGTTGGATGCAGTCAGAATATAGTTTACTGTTTGCAGCATGTAATAGCAGGAGAAAGGCATTTTAACTCCACATAATGATTCATTTATATTTATATTCTTTGATAATTATGTATTTTGTAGAAAATATGTTCACTTAAATTTCCAAAACCTGAAAAGCTCATCAATATTGATTTATATACACATGATGGAAAATGACAGTGGACCTTAACATTTGCATTTCTACTCTGTAAAGTTGAATTAATATGGTATTACTTTACTGATTACAGATTTTTTCCCAAGATGATTAGGTTATATGGTATTGTGTTCAGTGTTGTTCTACAAATTTATAATTCTTTCTCTTTATATTCTTAAAAGAATAATATGCCTTTGTTTACTATCCACATTTTGGCTATAATGAAATTGGTTTATTTCCTAGCTATATCTTAATTTTGCCATTATTCATTTTCATGTAATTTATCAGTTATAATTAAAGAAATTAAAATTTAAATCTGTACCAAAATTAATGGAGTATTCAAAATAAGATGCCAGGACTATTTCAACTTTTTAACTGATAAGTATCGCAAGCTTAGAGTACTTCACAATGTTCAGTTTTCTGTCTAGTGATGACACGCACATGTACTATCACTTATTTTGTGTGTAACTCCTAACAATCCAAATCTGTGCATACATTTAAATGGAAATGATAGTAAAATTTAAAATAAGTGTTACAGCAGCTTATGAAAGCTATTACCTTAAATAATATATAAAATATATCATCAAAAGAATATTAAAATAACATGTAACTTACCCATTCAGAATCTTACGCATTCATTTATAAGATTATAAGTTAGTAACGTTGAGGTTACTAAGCTGAAAAGTCTCATTTCCCACTATAATAATTCAAATGTAAATAAATATAAAACATTCATCTCATGAAATATGCAAGCATTTCTAACGAGGACCAATGAGTGTCTCAGCATAATTGCCTCATTTTAAGTCATTATACAATCAGGTATGAATATATGCATAATTTGTGTTCTATAATTACCTTTTAATGGAAGTGCAAGTATAGCATCTTCATATTTCATTTATTCTTCACTCTACTTATACTTTAAGGACAAAAGGATGCATCTGAAGATGTTCCACCCAGGAGAGGAAGGATGCAAGTTCATAGCAACATAAGAAAATGTTAATGTGGTCCTCCACGGTTAATTAAAGTTGAGTCCCCAGTAGTCTACTTCTTAATTAAGGAATGTACTAAGTAGGACACTCATTTTTATCTTCTTTTTCACAGTATCCTACAGTCCCTATGTGCCAGCCTAAAGGTTCTACCATAGATTCTCATCAGCCTGAACTCCATGTACTTTCATGGTAAACAAAAAAATGTGTGCCCTCTGAAATCAATGTCTTTCTCTGAAATGTAATATTTCTTCATCCCCATTGAGTCCCATGACATACAGCACATTGGGAGGCGAGGTCAGACAGTTATAAACTCACCTATTAAAAGTGGCACAGTTGTGTTCTTCTTTATCTGTTAGCACCCCCATTCTCACCCTCCAGTTCACAGATACCACTAGCAAAATATTGTTTTAACTTGATAGAAGACATCCTGATGAAGCGGTACAGCACATTTATGCAGCACAGAATCTCCCCCTCTCCTGCCATAGATAGATCTTCTTTTGAGCCCTCTTCATTTCTTAATAAATGAGTGATCCTAAGTCCTGGGTTGCTCCTTTTATCATAGCATAATTAGTCTCCAAGGGGACTGAGCCTCGTTTACATATTGTGAGAGGGAGAAGGTCTCTGCTGTGTGTGCATTGCCTTCCATAGAAAAAGGGATTTTGCAGACATTATTAAGAATATAGACTTGAAGGGTAAGGGCGTGTCTCAGTAGGAGAGCTCTTGCCTGCCTTGTATGAAGCCCCAGAACAAAAGAGAAAGGATACTGAAAGAAAGGAGAGACAGAGACACACAGAGGCAGAGAGAAGAAGGGAAAGGAAGGAGGAAGGAAGAAAGGAAGGAAAGAAAGAAAAGAAAGAGAAAGACCCTGAGTTGTAGGGGTTGCTGCGGCTCACTGCGTGGACCCAGTGTGGTGGCACACAGGTCTAGAGTGTGGCAGGGACACGTGGTAGAAAGGGAAGGTGGAAGGGTCTCCAATGGCAGAGCCTCTCAGCCTAGCTTTCAAGACGAAGGATGAGAAGAAAAGCCAAAAAACGAAGGAGTCCCTTTAGAAACCGGAACTGTGCTCTGCCGTGGCCAGCAAGGACAAGGGGCCTCGGCCTTCCAGGGACTGAGTCCTGCCGGCACCCAAATGAACACGGCCGTGAGGCTCCTCGGGTACCTTTGGTGTCAGCCCACCCAAAGAAACACGGTGTATTTCATGATATGGCAAAACTAGAAAGTCATACATCTGTTTAAGCCAACAAGTGTATAGCAACAACAGAAAACAGATACGGGCATTCATCATACGGTCGGCACAGTGAGGAAACCGCGGCAGAGCCTGTGACCGTGGAACTGGCACAGTAAGAGCCCACATAATAAACCCATTTCAGTTTCTTAGATCAATGCACAGCGGAGCCGCAACCTGGCCCTCTGTCCCCTGCACGGTCTCTCACCACCCTGTCCAGTCTTGAAGGACGGAATGGAGTGAGGGACAGTCTCCTTCACACACGGCAAGGCACCAGGCAGGGCTGGGTGATGTCGTCAAAGGCTGGAAATGTCATTCCAGCTCTTCAGAAGAACTAGTTTACAGATACGGACAGAAATGACAATGTTGGCATTTTTCAAAGTTATCCTTATTTGGTTGGATGAAAATGAGTTATATGAAAGAAGAGAGC
>PVIC010027993.1:0-23511 GCA_004025085.1 Thryonomys swinderianus
AAATCGCCATAACTCTTAACACATCGATAACCTTTATCAATTAGTATGTTCATGTATTTTGTCTGTCCAGTACTGAAATAAGCCTGTCTGTTTCCTTTGGAGGTAAGTGAAGACGTTTTAATATATGGAATTTGTCTGTGAAATTTAAATCTGGCTGCATAGGAAATGATAGTTTAGCACAGCAAACTGTTGCCACAAAACCCAAACCAACTGCTTCTTTCTGATGCCTGTTTTGTAAATAAAGTTGTGTTGGCACACAGCCATACCCATTCATTTGCATACTGTCTATAATTATCTTTACACTATAATGATGGATTTGGGCAGTTTTGATAGACTCTGTGTAGCCCTCACGGCCTGGACTGTTTACTGTCTGGTCCTTTGCAGATGACATTTGCTTGACCCTGGCTTGAAAGGACTGAATGTACGAGCTGCTTCCCAAGACTTGGCCAAAATCTCCCAGACAGGCAGTTTCAGTGTCTCCAGTTTCACATAAAACATTTTGTGCTGACCTGCAGGGCATGAGTCTTAGTGCCAGAAAGGTGTAGATTCAAATCTCTATTCTTTGATTATATGACATTTGGCAGAGTTAAATTCATAGCCCTAGTTTCCTCATCAGAAAAGTGGACCTAGTAGCTCTGTACTTCCTGGGTCTTCCAGATTTAATGAAATAATGTGTATGTAGTCTCCAAACATGCCCCTGTGTGAAGTCTCTCTGGGTGTGCTTCATGTTCTGGGAAAGACAGCCCCATGTAGCCCCAGGCTCGTGCATTTCTGCTGCTTGAGATGAAAAAGATCTTCTCACAGCCTCATTTTGGCTTCTCAGAAAGGATCCTGATTGGCCCTCTTTTGGACCAATCACTTCCTACCAGGATCTAGGCCAGAAAACAACCAAAAATGACACATCTATGGCCCTGTTCTTGGCTTTATTTGACTTTAATATTTGATTTTTCTTTAATCCAGTCTGTGAAATTCCCTCTTCAGGTAAGATTTTTCAAGAGGTATGGCCTTTAGAGCACATAGGTGTATTTCATGTGGCCAGTTGTAGTGCTGCAGGCTCATGTCACAGAAAGGCTCTATCTTATAGCATCTGTAGCAGCAGTAGGAGAGTTCATTGACCTCCTGTGATATGTTTAGAGTTTTATGGAACACACTATCTCTATGACTCTTATTTCTCTATCTTCCTTAAGAAAAAACAGAAATGTTTTCCCACATTACTAATAGTGCTGTGTACATACCCAGCGTTCCTGCACACTGGAAGTATCAGATATCTTTCTAAGAAGGCACGGGGGAAGGCAGGTGAGACTGGCACCCTTGTTTCAGATGACCTTCAGTCTGCTCAGGAAAAAAGCAGTCATCATTGCTGGGCAACTTTAGCATGGTGTTATAATTAAAAAATTGCTAATGACAGACCTCATCATTGATCACAGTGCCCTGGGGACCCATGTCATGCTGGTTGAAAACCACTACCCTGGCAGAAGTGGGAGTCACCTTAAGGTGATGGGCCAGAGGTATAAAATGAGTGATGGCACTAGTAGCATAGACTGACTGCCTACTAAGTGGAGTTGGCATCAGGAACAATTTTAAGGATAAAAGGTCCATCCTCCACATAAAGGATTCTTGTCTTTGTGAAATTGTGTGAAGCAATACATGTCAGGTTACAAGAAAGAGAAACACCTGCTGTGTAGTTTAAAGAAAAAAAAAAAGAACTGTTTTGAGGGTCCTTTGTCACCAAAAATAATGTCTCACACATACTGGGTGCACAGTAAATATGTGAATAGAAACCAGTACCATGTCCTGTCCTTGGCTCCAGACTTCTTACCTGTCCACGTGCCCCTCAGCATCCTTGAAGTCGGTCTCTCTGCTTCACAGTCCACCTGGCAGCAAATGTCCACCCACAGCTGCTGAGTTCCCAAAGTCCAGTTTGAGCCTTGGGATGTGGCTGGCTAGCTCCTCCCCCATCTCTAGATTCTGGGGGACAGAGAGGGAAAAGCGGAGGGGCCAGTGTGGGTTAGAGGTCCAGTCTTGGGAAATCTCTTGGACACAAACAAAGTGCCCTCTGCCTTCCTCTGGGTCCTTGTGGTTCCAGAGTGGAGATGGGAAGTGTGCTCAGATGCAGAGGAAGACATTAGAGATCACAAAGACCCCATTCTTTGCCCCATCAGAGAGATGAGAGCACCGCTGGCAAAACCTAAGGCCGCACAGCTTGCAGTGGGACAAGGCTTGCTGAGGTCTGGTGGTTGAGGCTGGAGACAGAATAGTTCAGTCTCTTCTTTTGGGGTAGAATGTGAGCTCCGCTCTCCTCCAGTGGCTGTTTTCAATCCAGTTCCATGCCAGCCAGGAGAACATAGAATTGTCATTTGAGAAAGTGTCAGTTTGAGGCATCCTCATTTTCATGATAGCAGCTAGTTGGTGCTGAATAATAATGGCATTCTATTCCTGGACTTCATGATTTCATCTCGGAGCAAATGCAGAGCAGATCTTGGCAGGTATATCTGTATATGATCAGCAATGCCAGAGTGCTTTTTGCTGCTAATGCAGCATAGCTGATGTGAGTGACGTTTTCAGGCTGTTTGTACTGAGTGCAGTCGTGTTTTAATGTGGATGTACTGTGCATTCTCTTGGGAGGTGGTTTGGTTTGGTAGCAAGTGTCATTAAGATGATGGCATTGTTAGGCCTCTTTCTACCTCTGGAATATCAAGCAAGTTTGTTCACCTTTCTGAGTTTTAGTTTTGTCATTTGCAAAATGGAAATAATGACATTTGGGTAGAGAAAAGAAGAAAATATAAATAAGGCGTCTTACTGTATGTCATGTATAAAAATAAATCCCACATAGGTTAACAATCTAATATGCAAAAACAAAGCTTTGTTTTAGAAGCAATCAGAAAGGCTTTCTTGAGCATCATAAAATTAGGTATCTATAATCTGTAATATAAAAAGTCACTATGAGCATAGTTAAATATAGGGAACAACATGAGAAAAGGAACTTGTAACATATACAGCAGACACTGAATTAGTATCTATGACATGATCAGTAAAACAAATGAAATGAATCAGTAAATAGGCAATACAGAGAAGAAACTTTTATGTGTCGGTGAACTCACAGAAATATTCAACTGCATTGTTCAAGAAATTTATTTTTAAGTGAGATTTCTCAGCATAGGATTAGCAGTTTTTTAAAAAAAAATCACTAAACTGTCTGGTACTAACTGTAGAACAGCGAGCACTTTCATAAACTCATAAAGAGAATGTTCTTCATTAAAGATTATTTTTATGTTATTTTGGCATTAATTCCACAACATAACACATTTATATCTTTTAACCCAGCAATTCCACTTATCCATCAGCATTCTTCAATTATGCACAGCTATGTGAGGACTCTTATTTTAACACATTTTGGTAATTTAGAAACGATCTACATCAGTAGGAAAATAGTTAAACTATGATAAATCCATTCAAATGAAAAGTTGGAGATAACTGGTATCCATCAATAGGGGGGTACTCTAGTCAGTGAGGGTACATTCGTCCAGTGGGGTGTTGAGTGGAGATCTAAGTGAATGACATAGACTCACAATTACTCTATGGAAAGCTCTCTAAGACTTATTATTAAAGATATTATCTGACCTATGTACGTATACTTACATTCAGTATTTAAATTTGACAGGAGTCGCTGTTGTGGAATAGACAGATGGCAGGTAAATAATGGCAATTGCAGTTTTCTGTATCACTTACTGTTTATTTTAGGTGACGCTATATTAATTTGTTTCTTAAATTATTTTTAAGTAGTATTAGTGTAAGGTAAAGAAGTAAGTGCACAACATGTAGCACAATGCCTGGCATCCCGGAGGCTTTATTCCTTGGCTAGAACGGATAAGAACAGAGGAACTGAGAGCCAGTGCCTAATGTGAACTCTTGGAAAATCTGGAGTGCGAGCGTCTCCTGTTATAGTTAGGAGGGCGAGATAGATATAATTGAAGTACCTACGTCATGGAAAACTAGGAATTTAAATTGATGATTGGGAACAGGAAAAGTTGGACTGAGAAAAGTAGGACCTTTATTTCTAGTGTTGGGCACGAGAATGGTAAAGACTGACAGTGCAGGTGCTAGAACTAATAAAGGCATTATCCCTGGTAAATATATGAGAATTGATGGTTTTCTGTCTCGATTAGCTGAATCGCCTAGAAATGGAAATAAGGAAGCACCCTGCATTCACAGTGGGTATCTGCATGTCATCTTTGTGCTTTGGGGAGCTGCCGTGGGTACTGAGTCTGAGATGTGCGTGATCAGCTTGTACTTCAGAAAGAATAATTTGGCAGCTCTGAAGAGAATACTTTAGAATGTTGATGCTAGAAACACAGAGACCAATTATGAGATTCCCGCAGTGATCCGGGCAGAGACACTGGGACCTCCAGTCATGGCAGTAGCTGTGAGGAAGAGAGGGAGGGAAGGCGGAGAAAGGAACACATGACATCAAGTTGATAGAATAAAGGGCTCATGGTGAACTAATTGGAAGGGAGGGAGCGGACTGAGGTGCAGGTGAGCCAGGGTGCTGTCTGTGAATCAGATGGCATAGAGGTTCCCTGGGAAGCGAATGTGTTCGGTTTGGGCACATCAATATTACCAGGCGGGAGCCATGTCCAGAACTGATAGTAAAGGGCACATTTGGAAAAATGTTTGGATACATCAGCAGGTTTGTTTGATTTGCCAGTGGAATTACTAAACTGGTATTTCTGTCCATAGTACACTGAATCTCAGATGCCTGTGTACGGAATGTATTCCTTTTAGCTTGCTAGATCAGGATACTTCATCTTTGCTCTGCTTCACTCCATGCCTTGCAAGGCTGTTTTGCACAGACTGTATCAAGGCTCCTTTGCCCTTTGGCTTTTCGTTGTCTTTGACTTTGACCTTGACAGAATCAGGCTCCTCCCTGGTTATCTTTTCTGGCAGCCGTCTTTTCTGGGTACTGCTCCCTTGTCCTGCCTCTACTGGCCCGGGGGTGTTCATGGCCCTCTGCTGCTGCCCCACTACCTTATTCCACCCACATCTCTCTTGGTAGCCTCCTTTATGTCCTCCAGTCACCTCATTTGACGTGCTGCTTCCTGCTTGCGGTACCTGGGCAGCAAATTGCCTGCATCCTAATCACGGTACAGATCACTGGGTTCTGTCCTAGACTTGCCCAAACAGAATGAAACCTAAGGCTGAAAGCTAAGCTGCACTTTTCATGAGTAGACAGGTTGGGAACTTTTCCTGGTCTTCTTGGTGACCCTTCTGAGGCTGGTTAATATCGTGAGCCAGTTGACCAGGGTTAAAGAGCCTTTCTATTTGTCATTGTATGACTTTGGCAAAATTATTTACCTGTCTGTAGCTCACGTTCCACAAATGCAGAGGGAATTAATAGTTTCTATCTCAGATTCCTGTTCAGAAGCTTAAATGAGGAAATCCATGTAAAGCAGCAGGATGCTAATAAGCTTCTAGTAAGTGTTATTTATTATCTGTTGATAGTATTCATTTAATCCCCACAAATTCTCTCAGGTTTTCCCAACTTAAAGCAAATAAGATTTGGTCCTTGTGTTCAGTCTTGTGAAGGACATAGAGAAATAAAAAAATTATAATAAAATGCGGTTAGTTATTTTAGTATTTCTAAACTTTTAATTTATGAACTTTCACAGAGATCAGCAAAGCCAGACAACAGAATGCAGTGGGCAGGGTTAATAGTTATTTTGAACATACGAACAAATGGGTTTATGACCTTCACATCCTAGAGTTGTTTCCCCGTGGACTCCTGGGGGTGCAGAGGTGTTGGGAGGAGCAGGGCAGGTTAGAGACACTTGTGAAATGTCTCGGACGTGTCCAGCTTGTCCAGCCTTTGGAGCTCATGGAAATGGGCACAGTTTGATATGACAGGAACCCAGCATTAAAACTGCCTCAGGACGTTTGGTCCATTTTTTCCCTTCAACTAGTATTTATTGAGTTTCTGCAGCGGACTGGCACTGCTCTGGTGCTGGGGACACGGGTGAGCTCTAAGTCACCGTCATCTACCCCGGTGGCTGGAGCGTCTGGCAGTCGTTTCAGTCCATGGACAGGTGGGTGCTTTAACATGATGGCAGTGGCCATGGGAAGGTCTCACGCGGCCTGGCGCATGGGGCAGGACGGGCGGTGAGAGGCAGGGAGGGCCAGGAGGGCCCGCTAACGAGCTGCGCTCAGTCAGACACCTGAAGGCTGTGCAGGAGGCAGCTGCGAGGATCTTCCGCACAGAGGGAAGAGCGTGTAGACCTCGAGGCGGAGCGTGCCGGATGCCCCAGAACAACAGCCAGGAAAGGAAGGATGGCTGTGGCAGCAAGAGGGCACGAAGGAGGCAGGATCAAGAATGGAGAGGCGCTGCCAGTCCCGTGAAGCCTGCGAGGCCGCTGCGGGCGTGTGCGCTTCCCGGCGGAGGCCGCGAAGCCTCACGGGCTGTGCTGTCGCCGGGCTCCTCACGGAGGACTTTCTGGCTGCGTGCTGGGGCCGAGGGGCCCTGGGGAAGCGGGGCTCCACTTCAGAGCCCGTCGTCAGCGTCCAGGGAGGGCTGGAGCTCTTGGGAGCTGCGGCGGGGGGAGGGGTTCCGATGCTTCCTGAAGGTAAAGCTGTGTTCTGATGACAGATCAAAGCAGTTGAGCCTGGCTCCAGGCTCCATGTCAGAGAACCGCAGGAAGAACAGGGCTGCCGTGTGACAGCGGAAACCAGGAATCGTCTTCAGACACTTCCGGTTGGAGATGTTGATGCGGCAGCTGGTTAGACAAGCCTGGAGTGCAAGCGAGACGTCCAGGTTGCAGTAAGGACTGGGGAGGCCTCCACGTCTAAATAACTGGCTTCTAAAGCCTTGACCGGGCTGGTTCCCGTAGAGCAAGAGAAGAGACAGTAAACTGCTGCAGGGAACACTGAATTCCAGAACATGGTGGATTAAGAAGCCAGGAAAGTTAGAAGGAAACAGTAGAGTCAGCAGAGCAATGACAGAGGAGGAGGAAGAGCTGGTGAATCATGTCCTGCTGGGGGCTGTGACGAGTGTGCGTCTAGGAGAGACGGAGCAAACGGAGTCCCTGATGCGCTGAGAGCAGGGGCCAGCAGCCGACCGGGGCTCGGCGTTGACCTGAAGAACCGCCTCGGTGTGGTGCGGGTAGGACCTGGCTGGCTTGGCGTGGGGGTGGAGAAGCAGGGCGAGGGCGACCCTGTCCAGGCCTTCAGCCCTGCAGTGAGGAAGAGGGGGATGGTGGAGGTGTTTTTTAAGGACTGTGGCTGGAAGGATCTCCTGGCGATCGGGGATGTGGGGGCAGGTGCTGGCAGTGTGACGGAAGGAAGCACCCACACTTAGAAGAAGGCGAAGGAAGTGGACCCGGAGCGCAGAGTCTCCATTCAGTAGTGTGTTTCTGCTCAGCCAGCGCACCGCAGGAGGGGTGAGCGGCGAGATCAGAGACAACTGTGGTGCCACCGAGAATGCCAAATTTCTGAGCTGCTGACCCGGAAACTCGAGGGAGGCCCGAGGGCAGTTACCTGGGGTTTTGTGCCCTTCCGGCTGAGGAGCTGCAGGGAAGGAGCAGGGACAGCTAAGTCTGGGCCCACACGCCGGGCAGGGCCAAGCACACCGCACAAGTTTAGCTGTATTGGCTGGTCAGTAAGAGTCACCTGTGACCACATACATGTTTCACAGAGATACATGTGATAGTTGCGGCAAGGGCAGGGGTGGCTGTGGAATCGGGGGTGAGAGCTCCCTTGTAATCACGTCCCGTTCAGTAACTCCGACCTTAGTGCCAGCTTTCAAGTTCATGGGTTGTTCCAAGTCTGGATCTGTCACAGCTGTACATCTTTGTCAGCAAGGGACTAGGAGCCCCTGTTTTCACAGGAGGTGGGGCACCCCCACCCACATCCCTTCCTTCAGCAAACCAGTCGCCGACTCAGCGCTCTCTGGAAGGTTTGCGAGTCCCAGACCTAATTTTAAAACTCTGTGCATTGGCGGTGCACGCACTCGCATCCCCCTTCGATTCAACTGGGCCCAACTATGTTCAGGTATAAAATCTGTTTTATGACTTAGTTATATATCTAAGAGGTACATTTTGTAAAAACCCTATAAAATTACATTTTCAGCTAGAGAAATATCAAATATTGGAATGACCGTCGAGGACTAAAACAGCCAGGCACACTGTGTCTTTTATTAAGTAGAGCGATCTCAACAAAACCCATTGGGTGGCTGTGTAGAAAATATCTTTTCACTGGAATGATCCGTCTTCCAGTCTGTTTTGGGATGATCTCAATGTGGTTCCTCGTTCATGTCCCCAGGAGCAACCCTCTGTCTTCTTTTCTGTTTCCTTGTTTTGTCTTAAACTCGCATAAGAGCTCGACTTCAAAAGTTGCTTTTTCTATTAAGCTGTGGTGGTTTCATTAGCTTCATTTCATGTCCAGTGACACCTTTGTTTCTTGAGGTAACAAATTAGGAAAAATGCCAGCTCAGATTGTAGTTCAGATAGTGACTAAGTTCCTTAATCTTAATTGTCCGCAGTAGATAAAAAGCTTGCAGCAATTTGTGAAAAGGTGTCTCTTTTTTGTGAAATGTTTCTTTTTCGGTGGGAACATCATTCGTAGGGGTCACGTTTGCTGATGTCAGATGATTGTTTAGTTTTGAACTTTGCGCCTTTCTGTGCGAGCAATGATTTTGAGTTAGCGTGTTGGGATGTGCACTTCTGTTACTGAAAACCTAGCACTCAGGGTACTGCTGAGAACACCTTTTTCCCCACAGACAAAACCATGAGGAACTTGACTGAAACTGAGTTGGGGGATCTGCTTGGCGACTCTGGAGCCCACCCTGTCCTGCTCCTGCCTTCCTTCACTCGCCCTTTGCAGCTCCTCTCCCCAGCCATTGTGCGGCCCTCAGGCACTTCAGAGTATTTTGCTACACGATGTGGAGATACAGGAAGACCCGGATCTCATCCTTGAGAGCTCTCAGCTTTTCGGTGCTGGTTGAACTGTGTGGTGCTCTTCACCACGTGACCTGGAGACCTTGTTATTCAGCCCATACTTTCTTGCTGACAAATGTGTACACCAGTCACTTTAAGAGGCCCTATTGAGTGAAATCTGGAAAATGAGATAGCCTCCCCGCCCTACAAGGAAGGCTTCGTTTTTTACGTTTAGGTTTGATGGCCCAGTCTGGATGAATGCCAACAAAATGAGGCAGCTACAAGGATAGGACGTGTAATTATAAGGGAAAAAAAGAGAGTCCTGGCCTTATCATTTAGCGTTCTTATTATTGTTGCCAGTAAGAAAATAAGGACCTGAATAGAAATCGTCCACAGCAACAACAGTCCCAGATGAAGCCTCTGTGTGTGTGTGTGTGTGTGTGTGTGTGTGAGTGTGTTGAGCAGAGAGCACTGAAGGTCACGCATCAGTCACTCCCACCAGCATGCGAGTATCTGGAAGTGAAACACTATCAGCAATGGCATTGTCAAATATGCAGGCAGCTGGAGGATAAATATGGAAGTAATGTGAAAGGTAAAAGCGAGAATGGAGAATAAATGACACTGAGCACTTATCTCTCAATAAGAGAAATGATTTCAAATGTGCCCTCCTTTCAGCCCCCTCTGACAGATCTTTAATACAGAATTCTGCAGGAACGTAGCCAGAGTCTGAGAGCAGGAGACCCCGTGCTCAGCCACCTCCGCTCAGCAGAGGGATGAAGAAGACAGACATGGCAGCCGATGCTAAAGGAGCTTAGCTCAAAGGGAGGATCAAGGGAAATGTGACAGACAGAGAGTGCGGGATAGAGATAAACAGCTGCATGATGGATGTTTAGAAACGTGTGAAGAATTGGTCCATGCAAAAAATAGAATGGAGAGGAGAAAACACTGCAGTTTTGAGATGAGCAAGCCCAAGGGTGCTAGTCTGGACTAAAGGGAAAAGAATCAGACACTTTCTTACAGGCATTGCTTAGATGGCACAAAGGAAGATAGAGAGAGAGAGAGAGAGAGAGAGAGAGAGAGAGAGAGAGAGAGAGAGAGAGAGAGAGAGAGAGTGTGTGTGTGTACTGTGTATTATAATATACATTTTAATTATAAGTCTACATGGAGTCAAACAAATCTTTAGTGCCCGAGCAAATACAGATTGACGAGACTGATGGCGAATCTGTGCTACATAATAGGTTTACCCTTGTCCTAATTATTTTTTATGGATCACTACCCAGAATGGTTATAAAAAAGAATGGCTTTAACCTTTCTCTCAGGCTGATTGGAGTTTTACTATCTTTTCTGCTCTTCTCCTTTCTAAATCAATGAAAAAAAAAGTTTGTATAAGAAACAGTTAATTGAGCCACTCTGACCTTTTGATATTTGGATAATGCAAAAATGTAAGTGATTGTCTTTAGACATCTTATTGATGAGTCTCCTAGAAGACAGACATGAACCTCTTGGTTTTCTGATTACTATTCCTGGGCATCTAGTCTTATTTCTCTTACATTTTACCAGTGAGAGCCTATAACTTAGTGAGTTATATGTTTTCAGAAATGCTGAATTCTTTTTTTTTTTTTTTTTTTGAGACAGGGTCTCGTTTTATACTTCAGGCTGGCCCTGAGCTCACTATGTAGCCCAGGCAAGCCTTGAACTCACAACAATCCTCTTGCCTCTGCCTCCTGAGTGCTAGGATTACAGGTGTGAGCCACTATCTGTGGGATTTTGTGGTAAGGATTGCTGATGGGCACGAGTCACCTTGCCTGGTATTGTTGTTATGTGGTTACCAAGGATCGAACTATAGACCTTGCCCTTGTTAGGAAGTGCTGGAACCACTGAGCTAAATCTCTAGCCCAGAAGTGCTGAATTCTTATATATCCTTTGCACCACATATGTCAGTGTCTAAATTCCCCTGAGTGTTTATATTTTTAAGATGTGCTGTCTTACCCACAATGCTCAGCCTAATAGTGGAGAAAGTTTGGTGTGCACTGTGTTGAAGGGACTCTTCCTTTCCCAGATGGTGGTAATGGCTGTGTTTTCATGCTTTTGTGGTATAATTTCTTGCCCTACTTCCAGTTAGACATTCAAGGGGTAAGAATCTAAACAGGCTGTATTTTCTGACAAGTCCGAAGTTTGAAGATAGAATGATGTTTTTATATCTGTTTTACTCATTTTTGCTAAAAGCTGGTGTTGTCTTTTAGCTTTTCATTGTCATAAAGCATTATATGTAATATATTATTTGTGTATGCCATCATTATATGTAATATATTATTTTAGAGAAAAACTGAGCAAGAGCAAGTTATAGTAGGAGTGAATTCACCATTCCTGCCTTAGTTCCCCCATTGGCTCTGTAATGTCTTCCCTAGAGTGTTCTCTACTGTGGGGCCACAAAAAGATTTTCCATACAGCTGACAATTACCTGAAATCATCAGTAATCATTCGAGAGCCACTTAAAACTTATGGAAGCACTAACATAATTATTACATTTTTTTCTACAATGAACTTACATGCCGTCTGCTAGCTTCAGCACCAGCAGCGCTGCAGAGGCTTTCTTAGCCAGACTATCTAGAGTACACTGACTGGGTATGAGTCACTTTAGTTAGTTGAGACCAGTAAAAGCAAGTCCTAGTTTCAAAAATATATGGTGTTAGGCCCTCTATTTATGGGCGGCTTTTTCCTTTTCCTTTTCCTTTGTTACATTGTGTTTGTTGCTTTGTTTGTTACTTTTTTCATGATATTAAAGCCCATGCCATAAAGCTGATCAGTTTTCGGCAGACTTGTGTGATTGCAAAGGAAGCCTGTCTACATGACCTTGTGTCAGCATCCTTCTGTGTAGCAATAGTCATCAAATGTTGTATGTCACTTGAAGAAAACGAGCAGCCATTGTATAAATCATCAGAATGAGTAAAACCATGCTCTGTATACTTTAGAATGGATGTAAATATATTGCAGTACATTGATTAGCAAAATAGCCCCAGAGGACTTTAGATTTCTCTACAGGGGAGAAAACATGAGAATGTCAGCCAGACTCACTTTGGATTCTCTTAGAACTTTGGCTCACTTATAAGGTTTAGTCATTTAGTGTCTCTTCTTTATTAGTAATTAATGTGATTGAAGATGCTAAGTGCCTGAAAACATGCATGATATATAGAAGGTGCTCAGTAAAAGTTGGCTTATGCTATATGTTGAGTTTTTCTGGAGGAGTTCCCTAAGACTTGGTGGAGAGCAGAGGTTTGATTTAAGGAAGTGTAGAAAAGTACAGATCTCAAAGCTTGCTGTGGAGTACCAAATGAAGAGACATGGCCAATGATACCCTCTGGTGGGTTTCTTTCAATCCACATGGCAGGTTTGCTGGTTAATATAAACCAGGCTGGTCCCTGGTCTACAACAGCTATTGCCCTTTTACCTGATGAAGATAGCTGTGTTTCCATGCCTTTGTCTCTTAAATGTAACTCTGTGGTGCAAAGTTGCCACTGGTTTTCACATTTCTCTTTAAAATCTCATACTTTTCACAAATATTTGTTTTCACAAGTTTTGTTGTTGCAGTGTTCTATCCCTCGTGCCTGACCCTGGGGTTCCTTGAGATTAAAAATAAATGACACCACTGTGGATTGCATGGATATGCGTCCCAGCTTAAAAGCCTTATGAAGCCTGGTGTTACTTAATGATGCTTGAGACAGGGTTCCTATGACTTTCTTTAGGGGTTGGGCATCGGTATGTTGGCAGAGTGGTAGGATATGAAAATCTTATTACAAGGAATATGTTGTCTAGTAAGGGCTGAAAAGGGGTGAGTGAGCCCCAGGTGATGCCTAGTTTAGCATGATAAAGGTTTATTATTCACTCAGAAAATGTTGTGTAAGCACTGTGTTGTATGGGTTTTTGGGCACATGGGTACAGGACAATATAAGAAGAAGGCTATTTTTATGGTTTCTCAAGGTATAGAGATTGATTCTAAAGCTAAAAGGATATAGGTTTTAACTGTGGAAGGATGTCTGGTTTGTCATTTCCCATTCACAGGATAAGATGATGTTTTTCTTGTGTCACTCATTGAAAGGGATCTCTCTTGGCTTATATGTCCATCACTTCTTTCTCTTTCCTTTAAGAACACAGCCCCCATTCCTATAGGAAACCCATTCAGCCCAACATGCAGACTATTGCATGGGTGTTTCTGGCTGTTTTAAACCATATTTATGTAGGAAATTGGGGAAAAAAAGAAGGATGAATCATTTGAAAAAAGTTAAATTTTGTCCCAGATGAATCACACGTAAGGTTATAGGTAAAGGATTTGTGGTTGCTGAAGAGATTAACACCATGATAAAGAAATCCATTATTTTATACAGGGATAAGAAGAACTATTCCCTGAGGGCTTCTCAGAATCAGCACAACACTGTCAATCAAAATCAAAAGGATGCAAACATGTAAACCTTTCATTTGAGAGGGAGGTCTCTGGGATTTGGTTGAGAAGGGCCTGCTGCTAGGTAATTGGTTCACCAGTATTCATTTCACTGTGCCTGGGCCATTAAGGCACTCAGAAGCCACTGCTGCCATGCTCCAAGGGGGCATAGCTTCTGCTTCTGTTGACTTTGGCATCATCTGTGTGAGACTAGTTTTACTGCTACAAAGAACGCAATTGTCGTGGGCTCAGGAGATCTTCCCCTTCAGATTTTAAAGGAAAAACTGGAAGCCAGGAAGGAAAATCCCGAGAATGCAGTGCATGAAGCTGTAGGATTGGAGCCAAAGGTTTGGTGGAGACCCCAGGAAGCTGGCAGTGCCATGAGTCTGCTGAGGAAAACTGCAGATCATGAAAGGAGCCAGGCAAATAGAGAGGCCTTGTGACCAGTGAGGAACAGGCCCGAGTGTTGGGCCTCCCAAACCCTCTGGGACTCACATGCCAACTCGGTATGTCTTTATGTTAGACATGGAGCTACAGGACTTAATGTTTACTCTTCTGAGTTTTGGTCTTGCTTTGGTCTGATTGTTTTCTATTCCTCATTCTTCCCTTTTTGGAATTGAAATGCTCACCCTATGTCATTGAACCCTGAATTATGTAACTAGATCTTTATTTTTATAGAGGTTCATAGCTAAGTGTTCTTCTTGAGTCTCTGAAGAGATTTTACTTAAACTTTTGAAAAATACTAGAACTGTTGAGACTTTGGGGGAGGGGATGACTCTGTTCTTGATTTGATGAAGGATAGTTGTAATAGGTAGGTAGAATTAATATTTGTAATTTGTTTATTTGAAGATTAAGTGTGGCTTAAAGAGATGTGTTTGAGTGCAAAGTTGATAAGGGAAGGAATGTGGTGGTTAAGCTTAATTATATCAACTTGTTTCGATTGAAAGTCATCCAGGGGATTAACAAAGCATACTTCTGGTGTGTGTGGTGAATTATGGAAGCATAACCTTTGTTTTTGTGTCTGATCTCTGGCCCTTTTCTCTCTGGTACTGTTTCTGCTCTTTGCTTTCTGGACGCTGTCAACTAAGCATATTTTCTGCCATGCTCTTTCTTCTGCCAAGATGTTTCGGACTTGGAAAGCTATGGACTGAGTCTCCTGAAATCCTGAGCCAAATTAAACATCTCCTCCTCTAAGTTGTGGGTGTTAGGTATCATTTCCCAGCAATGGGAAAGTGCACAAATACAGTTCAGGTGAAAGAGAAAAGGTTAAGTTTTAATACAACAGGATGTAGGGATGAGAAGGACTGGGATTAAAGAGGGACTCATCCGTGAAGAAAGTGTCAAGCACCAGGATGCCAGGATCTCATCAACCCACCTGACTGTACACCTTTATGATAAGGCAGCCCTTGAATATGCCAGACTTGGGATCCTAGAGTTATGCCCCATAATACCTTGCTGCTGGGTGAGCTGGTACAGTGGTATGTTGGTTCACAAATTTAATTTGTTCTACAATTTTGCATTGATGTTTATGTAGGAAACATGGTTAAAGTCATGTTTGTCACTCAATGCAGAGTTTGAGGACAAAAACCAAATTTGGCCAAATGCTTCTGCTTGTGAACCAAATTGTTTGCAGACAAAAGCGTTTGTGAGCCAAAGTGCCACAGTATGCAGGAGCTGCTGTTAAATGCTGATGAGCATCAGTAGGGGCTAATTTGAGAACGTTGTCCTCCCTGTGTTAAGGGTTTTCTCCCATAAACTGGTCTTAATCTCTGTGACTAATCACCACTTGTCTGTACTACAGTCTGCTTCAAGGTAGGCATCTTGTGTAACCCATAATTGTCTCTATTTAATTATCTTATATTGACTAAATCAGTATTTCATATGCAAAGAGCATAATAACTCACAGATGGTCTGCAACCTAAACAATTTGTGAGCTGCTTTAAACGTATTAGAGAAAACAAGAATGAGTCATCTTTATCAACTCATTAACTTTCTCTGTCCTGTCACAGTGGGGAGACTGAAGGAAGGAGACAGTCAGGCTCATGGGTAGTGGTCGTAATATTTGCTGTGAATGAATGGCAAGAGGGAGATGAGTCCTGTAAATTCCCTTCTGCCATCTCCAGAGCCTGCCTTAAATCTATCTTGAAAATGGAAATAACAGTACCTTTATCCCAAAACTACTCTGCAGATAAACTGAGAGACTTCATGAGAAAGGCATTTGAAAACATGTCACTATTTAAATGTTCGAAATTCATGTATGCATGAGCTCGTCTTAGGGCACTCCATGGTCAGCCCTTTTGAGAACAGCATGGGGAGTTGAAAAGCAACTTTCATTGCCATGTGACTTAGCAGGGTTCCTGGCTGTCAATATTTTATACAACAGAGATGATAAGTTAGAAGTTTGGCAACAGACATTATTTACTTGGCCTTACCCACTGCCTTTAAAGTTTTATTCAGATTATCTGCCAACATTTAACGGTAGAAAATTCACTTAAACTATGAATCTTAAGTGTTTCTCAGAAAACCAGGTTTTCTGGAATCTTTGGACCTGACTTCTCATGTAGAGACAAGAGGCTGGAATGGAGTAATGGTGGTGTATTCTTTCTTGGTGAGCTGTTTCTCCCAGTGCTCGTCACTTTCCCCTTAAAGCGGAGGGCAAGTGTTATTTGCTCTTGATGCCACAGCTTTGCGTTAGCCCCCTTAGCTTTCTCCCATCGCTCTGTTACCTGTCCAAGCCCCCAGGCAGCCACGTGTGTGACCTTTGCGAGAGGTCCTCCCAAATTCCTTCTCCTCCAACTCTCTGTGCCTGAATTGTTTGCCTCAGAGGTGTTTTCTCCCTTTTCCTCTGGTTGAACCAAATTTTATCTTTTTAAAAAATACATAGCAAAAAGGTTCTTCTGTATTTGGTCTGGTCTTTTAACACATGTGTAAGAATATATGCATCTGTCTCATATATACTCAAAACACATATAGAATATATTTAATATAGATTTGTTGATGTCTTTGTGTTGAGGGGGTATGTTTTGAGAAACATCTTCTTCAACGGAGTAGCCAGAATTGTGCAGCTTAACACACATTCCATGTGTCTTATTGGCCATTTACAATCCTCATAGCCTGTCTCATATCCTCTGCCTTTTAATATTTCTTGATCATTGTACATAAACCCTTCTTCCATTGAAGTTGGTGGCCCTGTTTATCCTTACTAGGTTGTTTTGATATTTTATTTCTAAAATGTTCTCTTAAATCTCCCTGCCCTTGAATTAGCTTCATTTTGTTTTGGTTTGGTTTTTGGTTTTGAAGACAGGGTCTTGCTCTGTGATTCATGCTGGCCTAGTGCTCACAGTGGTCCTCCTGTCAGCACCTCTGGAGCATTGGGGTAACCGACCTGCATGCCCCTCCCTGGCCACAGTTACCTGCATTTGGGTAGAAATTTTTTTTAACTTTTGTGACTAATGCATATCTGATATGAATCAGCTATCTAGCATTTATTATGCCAAGATAGTTTTCTAGGCTGTGGGAAAAAATGTGGCCTTGCCTTCAAAGTGTGGAGAGTCAAGTGAAAATATTCCTGTATGATGTAAGACAAAGTTATACCAGTGCTCAGTCACATTAAAAATAATTGACCTTTGTATAGTTCTCAATAGTGCATAAAGGGTTTCAAATGTATTACTTGATATAAGCAAGAGCTTTGCAAAGAAGAAATAATTATAACTGACCAGAAGGTTGAGTGAAGCTCACAGAATAAATGCCTTTTAAACTTCGCGTTGAAGGCTGATCTGTAGCCTGAACAGTGGGGAAGCGCAGAAGGTGATTCCAAGCCAAGAACATGGCATAAGCAGTGGAACAAGACACAAAAGAGAAGGTATTTTGTTTGTATGGATAGATAAAGAGTGGAGATCCCAGATGGCCGGAGCATCAATGCAGGCAAAACCCCTGGAAAATTTCTGGAACCAGATCATGGGTAACTCAGAATACCAAGCTAAGGATTTCAGCAGCAAAGTGGAAGACAGCATTTCTAGCTACCATCTGGTGATTTTATTTTTCTTTTCATAGTCTCATAAGATTTTGAGTATCTGGTATGATCCCGCTTCGTACAAGCTGATCTGTTTGGCTTCTCCAAATTTTATTCAATTGTGAATGACATAAAGGTGATCCAAACTATTTCATGTAACCAACTAAACAACCAAATAGTAGGGAATAATAGGTGATATTTATTGGCCTAAAAGCCTGAAAAGCCAGCCCAGGCCTGGCTGGATGCAGGGCTCACACGGTGATGTGAATCACATCTACTCAGTCTTTCCACTCTTTCTTGCTCTGCTTCCTGCCCCATCTCTGCATGTGGCAGCCCCCACCATTGTGTCCAGTAGATAGAGGTCTGCGTCCTAGGAGTTCCTGCCCAGTCTTCAGAGTTAAGGAGCCACTTTGGCTATATCCACTTACCTGTTTGATATATGGACCCAGGAGTTGGGGAGGACTCCAGAAACATTGTCGATCCTGTTTCTAGGATAAGGGACAGGGCGACACGAGTTGCACAGCGAGACATAGCCATTCTTATTTCTTAAAAGGTTCGACTATGATTTATTTCCTCATTATTTAGGAATGGAGGCTCAGATTTTATTGATAAGGAAGTTCCTCAGTCTCTCTGTCCATTCTGAAAGTGGTGGGAATCATTTCCAAAGGCTGGTTCTGTGTCGATGTGTCCCTATTGTGTATGTCTACAAAACACTGTGGTGTCACAGGAAACGATTTAACTTTCACCAAATGGGGCCTGTCCAACTTCCTACCGAGCGATCCATATGGCACTGCAAGGCCCGGTGCAGGTCTTGACTGTGGCTGTGTGTTGCATATTGTTGAGAAATATTTTAATCTTTTCCCCCTTTGCCTGGGAGCTTTCTGCAGAAGCATAAATGCAGGGCTTTCAGAAAGAAAGTTTCTCTCCAGCTGGAACCACAGCTCACTTTCACCTTCACCTCTACCAGCCATTTTAATTGACACAGCTGAGGCTCACCAAACACTTCTCTGAAGTTTGTTATCAAATCTGCCCAGATCCCCCATTTCCTAAAATGTTCATTCACATACTTTGTTTTTAAACATTGAGAGGTTTCTGAATTTGTCTATTGATCCGCTAGACACTGCGTGTTGTTACTTAAAATAACACTGGAGACTGTGAAAAAGTGGAATTGTCAAATCACCTACAGTTTTTAATGGTTTTCCCTTTCATATGAACATTTCAATTTCAATTGCTGTCAGTTCCTCTAAATAAGAATTGATCTTTTTTCCCCTTCCTGTTCCCATCATTCTGAGTGCTTTCCAGGGAAGTAGCCAAATTAAATTAATCTTTGAAGCTTTGAGCTTTGTATTTATTTATTTTTTCCTTTGTAATTTGTTGAGTCTATTGCACTAAGACATCCTTTTTGCTAGCAGTTCAATTTCCTTCTACCGTTCTAGATGAGTTGTCAGTGATAAGCAAAGTAATATTTGAATTCCAGTAGGGTTTTTTTTTCACTCTTTGTGAAGGAAAGCATAATATCCCACACTGTCACAGTTACTTTATGTTTTAAATGGCAGCAGTGCTGTTATACCTTTTAACTTGAACTTCTTGAGAATGTCAAGCTATAATAGCATTAAAATTGGTAGGAAAGTAACTACATTCACATTTTCTTTGCTTAGAAGAAATATATTTTATATAATATTGTGTGGTATAGGCACTTTTAATTGTTGACTGAAGTTCTAGATTGAAACTCTGTGAAGAACATTAAATAAGTAAAATAATGTCCCTCTGCCCTAGCTATTTTTTGGAGTGTGGGGGTAAGGAGAGGGTCTGTGAATTGATGTCCCAGTAAAACTAGGCTGTAATAATTCAGTTTGACCAGTAGTGGCCACTGTCCAACACGTGATGCGCTCTCTGATCAAGGCCATGCCAAGGGTACACCACGTAGGGAAGGGAGCTGCTTTTTATGATGCTTCTCCTTCACTTGTGTTGGCCAGCTCTGTCCTGTACATTTTCACTTCTTTCCGAGGCAGTAATGGACTGTTCTAAAAGAAACACCCATAAAATATTTGGAGTTCCCTTTCTTGTTTTAAGAAATGCTTGCCTTGCTGAACCACGGAAAGCAATACCTGTCTCTCAGTGTGGACCCGCACAGAACCACGAGGGACTCTCCTCTTAAAGGCCAAGAGGACGCTGGAGAGCCTGTTGCTTGGTGGTGCGGCCCTTGCCTGCTGTGCAGCCTCTGGGTTGGAGACCAGGATGGGGGTGTGGAGGTCTCGGGTGCTATGAAGGCTACTCAGGTGATTTTTTTTTTGTAAGAAAAGTGGCAATTACCATGGTTCTCAGGGGATTTCTCTGCTTGATAAATACTGAGAACCACTCTTTAAAAAAGATTATGGAGGATTGTAAGGATTGTAAGGGGGAGAGCAAGCGCTCTAGTTCCCACAGACCGTCAGCCTCAGAGCTACCCATCGCCCTTCCTGACCACTGGCAGTATTACTCACTGTTATTGAAGTAACTTATCACACGTTAACTATCATGTTGGGCTTGAGGGCACAATCGTGCTTTTTTATTGCACAAACACCCCTCTTCCATTCAGACTTCTAATCTAAGACAGACAGTCATCAGCACTGGGTGTTTGACATTTGTTAGGGACAAAAATAAAGAAAACTAAATACTTCATTGAGTAAATGTTGAGGCAGCAACACCATCAATGATAATAATTGAATATAACAAACTTCCCAAACTGGACTTCATACCGAAGGAATGGGGGCTGGGTATCGTCTGTGATACTCATTTTTGTATATGTGCCGCTGAAGCGAGCACAATGGGATACTCATTTTTGAATTTGAGGTTTTGTCCAGGATCTTGCCAAGCCATGTGCTTGCACTTTTCACCTGTTCTGAAAGAGGACTGTGTGGATATGTCCACTTCTCCCTCAGTAAGAGCCGTTTATGGGAGGGCAGCCCAGTCCCCGGCTCTGAAGCCCTCACGAAGCTGGTCTCGTGGTGCTGGGCGGTCAGGCTCGCCACACCTTTCCTGGTCCGGTCTGTGTATTTCATCACTGTAGATGTGATGACTGTTTGGCTCTGAGTCAGTCCTTGAGCATTCAATTATATTAAATTTTTGATAATTAACCACATCCATTCATAAACGAACTTTTAAAGTTTTCATATGATCGTTTAGGACTTGGCAGGTCAAGCTCACACAGACACCACTTCACTAGACTGGTGATCTCTTTGCCTTTCACTAAAGATCAATTTAGAATCACCCAAGAAATTGATGCTTTTTTTACTAGAAAAATATTGAAGCTTAAGGGAAGAAAGGGTAATATTCTTGATACTTTTTATCACCCTCTTGCCTCCCAAGTGGCAATTCACTGTCAATATTTAGAGGAGAATATTATTAAGAATATGAAATGTTATTGCAGACAAAATTCCATAAGAAGTTTGATCCATCACTTGGGCATGATACCAGACTTTCAATCATGGTGTAACATTAAAGTTCCGTTTTTAGTGCTGCCCGGCCCGGGATTAATGTTCAAAGTTGAGGAATGAAATGACTGTGGCAAACACACATTCATCGCTTTCATATCTGCCTCTTCATGCTCTGCCTGACTCTTTGACTGCTCACAGGAATGGCGTTGAAAACCAAAGTGTATATTCCCTGAACGCTTGCTGTATATCCCCACTTGCTCCTGTATTTTAAAGTAAAATAATCAACCCTCTACCCAGAATAAGAAAAATGAATACAAACATATGTGAATTGGGCAGGTTGGTTTGAAGTGAGACTCTGAGATGACAGAGATATCTTTTATCTTCTCAGACATACAGAAATTGGAAGTCTTTCAGAATAGCATTAATTCTTTAAAGGTATTGTGAAAAATGATGATTTGCTAGTTGCCAAAACAAACAACAAATAAAACTCCTTGGAGAGAAAGCTGCTTTGGTTTTTGAGTCATTCATTTTTATAAAAAGCAAGATTATACTGCCTAGGGATATGAACCAGGCATCACCTTCATTTCGAGAATGAAAAGGATCTGAGTTATTCTTTCCTTGGAAGTTAGAAGTTGGTTTTTCACTAATGTCTGGGTCTTGTCCTATGTTCCATACAATAGCCAATATATAATTAACTTTCCCTATTGGTATTGTAGTTTCTAATTCAGATCTTAATTAGCTCTAGGGATCAGGGACTAATTACTAAGCTTTTCTGAGCCTCAGATTCTTTTAATCTACAAAATGGGAATAATATGGAATATGGGAGGTGGTAGTCATTCCGTGCTCAGCATCAGGCTTAGTTCACAGTAAGCCCTCAGCACATGCTGTGTGGTGGGTCTTATCTGTGCCACTTATACCTCAGAGAGTGTATACCTGTCATTTCAGATGAGACATGCATTTGGGTGGTTATAATTTAGTACAAAGTCAAGTCCAGAGGAAGGAGAGATCACCTCTTACCCAGGAGACTTAGAAGACATGTATCATTTGGCTTGAGCTTTGAATAAAATAAGAGTATTCGAACACGTCAGGGATCCTTTCCAGAGACAGAGAAAAACCTCAGAAGCAGAGTTTGAAATGTGGGAAATACTTGGTGTCAGTATGGTGCTTAGCATAACTGCATTTTCAAGTGCATGAACTGCAGCTATGTAAATGGAGAGGAGGGAAAATAAAGTTGCTTACAGCTAGTGTGACTATGTGAGACCTAGATGGCTTTGTGTTGGAAGGTTTGGTTTCTAAGCTACAAAAGTTTGGCTCTCATCATTTGGAGGGGACATGGCTGGTCCATGGATGACTCCTGTATGCCCTCGCAACTGAAAGGTCTACCCTCCCTCTGGCTTTAAAGTAGCAACTAATACATGCTGAGCATCCACCAGCGGCAGCCTCCTGATCCGCGCTGGGTTTTTGTGTCGCCCATCTGGTCACACTTTCTGCCGCACCAGTGAGGTCATCTAGTGTTAGAAGCCATTGTATTTTTAGGTTAATTTAAATTTTAGGCCAATGTTTTCTAAATTGGCTGTGGCTGATTTTTTTGGAAATGGCATTGGTCTTGGAAACTATGAGGTACGTGGCTGCCGTGGAGATGTCAGGGACACTGCCTCTGTGGCTCAGGCTATGAGCAAGCACTTGTGTGCCCGTGTGTAGTCTGAGGACCCAGACTAAGAGGGTTTAGATGTTTCCAGGCCTTGCAAACATGCTGACGCAGCGCTGAGTTAGTCTGTACAGTTCTTGCTTCTCCATGTAAAGTTGTAAAGTAGCGCTACTTATGAGGAAGACCTAGAAAATGAGGAAGGGCAGAGGCTGCCAGCAGGGGACGGGCCCTTCCAGTATGGCCTTCGCTCAGAGCAGGCGCAGAGCTGTTTTACCCACCAGAGACCAAAATTATGTAGGACCTCCCAGTTCTTAAATAATGAGGCATGAAAAGATGAATAAATTCTTATGTTTGAGGAATAAACAACATTAAAGAATGAAAGATAAAAGTCAGTGATTAGTGAGTAGATACAATCAAGAGTAAATTGGAGCCGGGAGGCACTCCTTGATATCTTGGTCTGGGAGGCTGATGCAGTAGGATCTCGAGTTTAAGTCCTACCTAGGCAACTTAGTGAGATCCTGTCTCAAAAAAACATTTCATGTGTGTGTGTGTATTTCATATACAATTTCATATGTATATGTATCTATGTATGCATGTATACACACATGTATATGGATGGAGTTGCAGCTCAGTGCAAAGGTCCTAGATATAACCCCTTGTACCACAAAGAAAAGACAATAGATCTACAAGTTCAGCACATCACCACCAAAAAGCAAGGCGTCGATTTTCAGACTTGAAGCTTGGCCTCTGTCCTGTGAGCCCTTCCTCTGACCCATCCTGCTGGTGTGTAGTGTGTATTATCGATGTGCCTCTAGCTATGAGTCCAGTGCTTTTTTACAAGTCAGAGCAGTGATAAAGAGAGTCCGGATTTATTACAAGTTTATGTTTTGGAGATGATAGTGAAATTGGGGTGCTAATGGGTGATGATATGGCCAGGCCCCCTGGAACTGTCCAGTGCCGTACAGGGGGCCAAGCAGTATATTCCAGTGGGAAATAGGAGCCAAAGTAATCCATCCTTTCTGGTTGTTGCCTGTACATCCTGCTGTGGAGAGCTCTGGTAATTGAGTTCACACACAGAA
>PVIC010027994.1:0-23506 GCA_004025085.1 Thryonomys swinderianus
GGTCCGTCCGCCGTAAGTTCCCCGGTCCGCTGGGCTCACGGCACGGCGGGCCCGGGGCTGCTGGGTCCGGTCCGTCCGCCGCAAGCTCCCCGGTCCGCTGGACTCACGGCACGGCGGGCCCGGGGCTGCTGGGTCCGGTCCGTCCGCCGTAAGTTCCCCGGTCCGCTGGACTCACGGCACGGCGGGCCCGGGGCTGCTGGGTCCGGTCCGCCCGCCGCAAGTTCTGATCATATCTTTATAAATAAAATATAATTGACAGTTGCTCCTTATTAACACTTATCCCTCAATTCATCTTCAAATTTCTACAAATACCAAGCCAGGATCCAATGAAGGAACACATAGTTTTTGTCTTCCGTAAATTTCTGGTACTCTAAAAACATCCCCTCCATCCACTGACACACTGAAAAGACCGAGCCCGAAGTCCCTACGCAGTATCAGCTTCCTAAAGAGATAAGCAGAACTGTCCATGGAATGACGCTCGGTTCTCTCCAGGTTTCCTGCTAGATGAGACAGGTGGCTCCCCACAGCAAAGCTGCTGCGCTAGGCTTCAACTTCCTAAAAGACTGCAGACTCTTTCTGCAGAGCCCACTGACTGCACAGTTACTTGCCTGTCACTTTCCCATGCTCCATCTGCGTGCAAGACCACTCACGAAAAGAAGTCCCTCTTTTGTAATATTACCCATAATGCCTTCTGCTCTGCACATGTCCTCATGTGGAAACTTCTGTACGTGCAATTCTTGCCTACACTGTGTGAAGACTTGGCATTTTCCAAAGCCTCTGGTTCCTGCAGAATCCAAGTGCTTCACATACTAATTTCATTGCCTGTACGTGTCTCTTTGTTATCTCATGGTGTCACTTGAATACTTATTCCTCCATCCCATGTATTTCCTATAAACTAGAAGTCAGATCTTCAAGCCTGACTTCATTCACATTAAACACTTGAGAGAAATACTTCGTAAGTGATGGTGGGTATTTCTACCACATCAGCTAAGAGAGCTCATAAATTCTGCTCTTCCAATATTATTCAGTAATGATGCTGATGATGGGGTTAAATTGGTGACAACCAGATTCCTCCTTTATAGTGTTACATTTCCCCTCAAGCAGGCAGTTTGTCATCTCTGGGGTGGCTCCTTGATGCCAGGTGGTTACTTAATTTCTCACCAACGGTTTTCCTGCTGTGTTTAACATCTATGGATAATTCTTGCCTGAGTGAAGGAATACATAAGAGCCCACCTACCAACTGGTGGTTTTCAAATTCAATAATTCAACCTATGCTTAAAAGCTGTCAATCTCCTTTGAGAAGGAGCTTTCTCATTGCCTGTGTCAACTTGGTTACCATGAAATAGAGTCGCTTTTGCAAGAAAGGACAAATGTTTCTTTCGGTCTAATGGAAGTTGTAAAGAATAGCTGTAATAGTGCAATGACAATAGAGAAGGATTTTGCTGTTTTCTTCTCACAGACTTGTGGATTTTAATATGGGTAATGCTTTTCAATTGATATGGAAGATATGCTATTTTCATTTATTGCAAAAAGGTTTATAAATATGCCTAGCAATTTTGCTTAGAAAATTATGAAAATTGGTTTTCATTCTTCAAATACACAGCCTCATTACACATTTTGATTCTTAAAGGGCCCCAAATTTAGTCAGGGGGAACCCAAGTTCCCATTAGTCTTTGAGCACCTCATTGCTTTCTAGCTCAAAAGGGTGTCCCAGGTTCACCTTGCATTTCTAATATTCTACATCTAAAAACAACAGGTTTTCTAAAGAGCCCTACTTGTTGTCACGAGTTAATGACATTTAGGAATCAGTTGATTCCAACTATTCTCAGCAGACAACATTAGGGAGCAAACACACACATACACACACCCCCTATACAAGTTATAATGATATTTTCAATTTGAATCTAGCATTGCAGTATCTATACTTATTTGGTTTTATACACATGGCTCTTTTACACTGACAAGTCTTGGACTATGTCATTTGTTTTTTATATATCCTTTAAAATACAAAGTAGTTTCGAGGGCTGGGGATTTAGCTTAGTGGTTCTGGCTTCTGCCTGCAAGAACAAGGTCCAGAGTTTGATCCCCGGTACCACACACCACAATGCCAGGAGTGGTGACACACACCTGTAATCCCAGCAATCAGAACCACATACCACAATGCCAGGTGTGGTGGCTCACACCTGTAATCCCAGGACTCAGGAGGCAGATGCAGGGGATTGCTGTGAGTTCGAGGCTTGCCTCAGCTACATAGTGAGTTCAGGGCCAGCCTGAACTACAAAGCGAGACCCTGTCTCCAAAAACTAAAAAAAGAACAACAACAAAAAGTTTCAAGAGACCGATGCAGTATTAACACTAACTATAAAACTACTAAATGAAATTTCTTTGCCTTTCTTTTCTTCTGTAATGTAGGCCTTAATGATGCAAAGACAAAATACTGTGCTTTAATGACACTTGAAATAATTATTTTCTCTAATTACATTACCAACTGGATATATAACTAGGCTCATTTATTTTCAGTTGTAAGAAGCTTTTTTGCATTTATATTATACATGTTTTCTTGTTTTTTAGCTACAGAGAAAATCATTAATATTATGGATATGAGTTCTTAGCCAACTCTCAAGTAGTTAACTTCTCAGTGGATTTCTGCACACAGCCTTGAGTCCTGAATCTTCAGTGGGTCTCCAGTGTCTAGATACTGACCTTTGAGTATAGTTTTATAGCGACCAGGAACTCACAGAAAATTATTGGGTCTTGATACTTGACTTTATTACCTGCAGTCAACTCTTTCTAATTTCATCCTGATAGAGTTTACAATGTTCTCCTTAAATAAGCTTAGGAAGTCTTAAATTGCTGAGCAAGTACCAACAGGAAGGAGGATCACGAGACTTGAAAGACTGAAGGGCGCTACAGGCCTGGACTGTCTCTCATCCCTTGAAACAAGATTTTTCACAGGCAAGTTGTTTTTCAACTGCTGCCCACTCAAAAAGCTAAACAAATTATTTACATCTCAGGTTTATTCTGAGTGATCTGCTCCTATGCCTGATTAATCATAAAAGTTCTTAATGTCATTCCTATTTGCAGACAAAAGACATCATCTTCCAATATAATCTGTCTGTATTAGAAACGTTTCCAATAAAGTTAAGCTAGAATAAGCTTCTTATGAAGTAAGAAAGAAAGAAGGAAAGGAAGGAAGGGAGGAAGGAAGGAAGGAAAGAAGGAAGGAAGGAAGGAAGGAAGGAAGGAAGGAAGGAAGGAAGGAAGGAAGGAAGGAAGGAAGGAAGGAAGAAAGCAAGCTTCACAGGGAGCCTCCTAAGTAAATCTGGTTGATTGAATTTGGTTTGTAGAATTTTATCCAAGAAGATTAAGTATAGCTGCTTCTTGGTACAAGCTAATTAGCTTCTCCCAGTCTCCATCGACAGAATACATACTTTGTTTTTAAAAGACAACACAGTCTTCATGGTAGAGTGCCCCTGGCTCTGGCAGAAAATGAGAAAAGATTTTGCTGACATTTGATTGCCTTGTATCCCTTCTTTAGATAACAGAGCAATGTACTGAAGGTCTTACAACATGTGGTTTAGACATACTCTACCTTTGAAGAGTAAAAGTGGAAAAGACCCAAGAAAGAAATCAATAAATCATTCAAGTCCCTATGGAAAAATATGGGCATGCTTTACATTTGCTAGAGAATAGCGATCAGGCACAGTGAATACAATCAAGGCTGCAAAGTGATTGTGGAACTAGCTACACCTTCTGTGCATGTGAAGCTGGCATAGGGTTATGGGAGCTGGGAGATGGAGGTTTTAAGAACCAGACCAGGGCAGGGTGAGGAGTGAGTGGGCTGAAGCCAGAATGATGAGACTGCATAGGCAAACCACTTGGAAATTTCTAGCCTGATGCTTGAAACGATGCTATAAACAAACACTTTTCATTTAAGTAATTGGGTCAAAAACCACAGAAGCAGGCAAAAATCAAAGCAAAATAAATATGGGGGTGAAAAGAGTGGGAATTTTCTATCTCCTATGTAGATGTTAATAGATACTGATCCATATATTACTTTAATACTAATAAATGTACTGCAAGGAGATGAAATGTGTGTTGTCAAGATTACAGTGAAAATATAATTCAGAATATGCATTTACTAGAATGAACCTAAGAGATAACCAAGACAACAAAATTATATGAAAGATAAAGTAAATGACAAGAAAAATGAACACCTTGAGATTATTTATAATCAAATGCACTTGTTTTAGCATCAAATGTAAAAGTATAATGTCTGCAGTGGTGGCAAATGCTTTTAATAGTAGTAATGAGGGAGGCAAAGGCATGAGGATCTCAAGATCAAGCCAAGGCAGGGCAGCTTAGGGACTTGTACAGATATAGTCTCAGAAAAAACAAAAACAAAACAAAACACAAAAACCATTCGAGACATAACTCAGGGCAAAGCACCTTCTTCAATCCCCAGTACAGAAAAAATAAATTAATATGTAAATAAGTAGTAAAACTCCAAATTGTATGTCCTGTAAAAGAAAAGTAAGTACAATGAATACAAATAAGTGAGGACAATAAAAGAAAAATATAAAATAAATAAATATGATTAAAAATAAAAGAAACTGGGCCAGGTGTGTTGGCTCATGCCTGTAATCCCAGCACTTGGGAGGCAGAGACAGGAGGATTGCTGAGTTCGAGGCTTGCCTGGGCTACATAGTGAGTTCAGGGCCAGCCTGAACTACAAAGCGAGACCCTGTCTCAAATATAAAATAAAATAAAATAAAATAAGGAGGTGGGAAACGATTTCAGACTGGAAAAAATAAAAACTGAGGGAACCTTAGTGAACACTGTGCAAAGGCCATGGGCTGGAAGAGCACACTGATGATCAGAGAAAGGTAAGTAGCCTTCTCAGTGCACAAGAGAGATTCGTCGGGGGGAAGGGAGAGGAAATCTCCTGTGTATGACTGGGAACTGGAGGACCACACATGATGATCTGGAGGTCTTATGGCAAGAGAGGTCAGAAACCTCAATTATCAGATTTCTCTAGTGGTCACTGAAATCATGCCCAAATCATATAGCAACACTTTCCAGTGATGGTCACAATAAAATCTCCCTCTCGTGAGCCTAGGAATATGTGTTTGTGTGTTCTCTGGGTGCAGGGAGGAAGAAAGAAAGGAAAGAAGAGAATAGTAGGGGGACTGTGAGAATGGAGAAAAGCAGGATCCTCCTCTGACTATTTGAAATTTCAGGCAGAAGTAGGGAAGGAAAAGGAAAGAAGGGAACAGGAGCAGGGGTGTGAGAAGGGAGTAACTTGGGGTGCTCCTCCAACTACAGAAACTTGAGGGTCAAAACTCCAGTACGTATTACCTTCTTGAAGAAATATCAAATCAAATAAAGTGATACATAATGCTCAGTTGATCCAGTGCATTCACTTTCTTGAGACCTCCAGCATGAATGAATGATTATTGATGGGTGTCTTTTAAAATTTCCAATATTTTGAATTCATTAGGATGAGGAAATCTCCATGTGGTCTAAGATGTGGTCAGGTTCACTGGAAAGCACTTGAGGTAAGACACACGCAAAGTAATGGTGAGACATGCAAGGAAGAGAATGTTCCACTGAAAGCAGTGACCTTGGTAAATCCTGGAGGAATCACCCTGTCCCCACTTCCCAAACCACTGGTGCTGAGGACAGCGAGGTAGGAGGTGTGGAAGATGTTTACAGAGCTACTTGCAACAACAGCAGCAAAAGCAGGTGGTGGCCCAGATGCTGGTAGGTACCCCCCACTGGCCATCGCAGCACTTGCGGTGGTGCCTGTACTCCACAGAGGTCACACTGGTCATCAGAGTCAGAGCGTCCTCAAGGAAGCACTTACTCTGCAGTCCAGGGAACTGGGGGAAAATGACTGGGGTTCAAGTGGAGATGTCTGTGATTACCTGAAGGCAATTTCTCACTGACAGGACTTTAAATAGAAAGATAAATGCATTAGCATCTAGGCCAACAAACATGCATAGATGCAGTCTCTGTGACAAATTGCCAGCAAGATGTAGTACATACACTCCAGATGATCCCCATAACTGACATGCTCATATTGACTTCATGCCACTACCCCAGCTGGTGTCCCCCAATAGCATCCATGGCACCAGATTATCATGCAACAAATTCACTTGGGAGAAGATCCTAGGTAAAGCTGTAAAGGAACAGAAAAGTGAGATTGTGGAAAAAGGAAAGCCAGTGGTGGAGAAGTGAATGAATGGGGCCTGCACTGGGCGACAGAGGTTTGGTCCCACTGGGGACCCATTTTGAGACTGTACACAGCACATCTCAGAATTTTCTAACCAGAGTGTGAAGACACTGGCCTATTTACACAGCAGTTCTCTTCCTTATGATTGGAGTTTTCCCCAAGGGCATGTTCTTCCTGGCCCATCAAACCAAACCTACCTGCTCCAGTGCCCAGGGGAGGCCAGGAGGATGCAATACAGACAACATGTCCTGTAGCCTCAGACCTCTCCCCAGCTTTAATTTCAGGTCCGGGCGCTTGTAAACATTTGGGTACCATTAGCCTGGGACGTGGTCTGTGGATCTATATGTGATTGTGGTTAACATGAGGACAGAAGAAGCAGTTGCATCAAACAGACACCAAATACACAACAGATTATGAGTGGAGTTTCAGTCTGTTGTGGAAATCTCACCCCTTCTCTGCTAGGTCAATAGCCTCAGATACGTCTTTAAACACATAAGAGTCCATTGCATAATGAGGATAGGAATAGCAGCTTCAGAAGGCCACAGTAAAGTTGCAGTAAGAATGCATTAATAACGGAGCTCACAACACATGTGAATTAGTAGTCGCCACTGTGAAGACTCTGAAGAAACACTGCAGTATGAGTCACTTTAGGGCCCCCTGTGGGCTGCAGTATGAGTCCCTTTAGGCCCATCCCGGTTGAGGTGACAGTGGTTGAGTGCTGCTCAGGCTGGACTGAGAACTAAAACAAGGGAATCAGTATTTAGTCTGCACTGAAAGGAGAGTTGGAGTGTGTCAGAAATCTGCGAACACAGGTGATTCTTGGGAACCATGGGTTACTTAAGATGAACATCGACCAGTTTTGTAACCGTGAAAGTTGGAATCGAGGTATGATGAAAAAATATAGAACAAGTACTTTACTATGAATGCTATGTGAACAACACTATCACATCCCCTCTGGTGTAAGTTTTCACAACTCAGCCCCAATTCAAGTGCTCCATTAGTTAGGTGACATGTTTGAGTCACTATAAGACCAAGGCCACTACGAAAGGAAACTAGCATGAAACAAGAAGTAGTGCCACCTCCTCAGAGTCAGGGGAATTAGCAAGTAATTTTATAATTACTTTTATTCTAATCATGAGTGATAATAACATATTAAGAAGGCCTGGGAATCAGAGCCCAAGAAAGAACATCAACTTGAAACAAAACTCAATGTTACCAAGTTCTCCAGACTGTAAACTTCTAAAGTACATTTCTAGGAATATTCTGATAAGAGGCCTGGCTGTGTTGTATAAAATATTAAGCCAATGTCATCAACGCCTAGTACATTCAGGCCTTAAATAACAGGAGAAGTAATGCTGATGGCATAAAATATAGGGGAAACATGGAGGATCTGGGCAGCAATTGCTTATTATCCAATTGCAATCAACTCCAAGGAATGTCATTTGCCTACTTAATGTCAAATCCAGCTCTTTGGGTTTTAAACAAGGTCTAAAAATTAATTCTTCAACCCAAAATAAAAAAGCAATAAAAAATCTGCAATACAAATGAACAGATGCTTCACAAAAGAAATGCAAATTGACAATAGATATATGAAAAAATGTTCAGCAATTTTAGCCATTGGAGAAATGTGAACCAAACAACACTAGAATGTGACCTTAGTGCAATAAGAATCATCGTTATCCAAGTCCAAAATACAAATGCTGATGCCAATGTGAGGAAGAAGGCGCTCTTCTACGTTGTTTTGGGGAGTATAAACTAGTGCCACCACATTGGAGAGTAATGGAGATTTCTCACAAAACTGAAAGGAGAAATTCCATTTGACCTTGTAATACCTCTCCTGGGGGTCTTCTCTGAAGAACCACTGTTGTCCAACTATGGTGATTCGTGCTCATCCATGTTTACAGAAACCTAACACACACTAAGTAAATCATGGAAGTGGCCTATAAGCCCACCAGAGATGAGCAGAAAAAGAAAAGATATATTTTGATATACCGTAAAAAGATGACTTTTAGTCATCTATCAGAAAATGGATGCTTCTTGAGACTATAATACTAAGTAAAATTCACATGACAAATTTAATTTGAGAGACCCAAAATATAATCCAGCAGCAAAATCAAGAATCATGTTAAGAAATAGAGAGGAAGTCTTGGTTTGGATGGGACAGGGGTCTGGGGATGAGGCAGAAGGGAAGTGGGTTGTGGGAGAGTGAAAATGACCAAGGTGTGCCTCTGTGTTACTTTCTTGTTGCTGAGCCATAATACCCGATGCTCCACGTTAAAGGAGGGAAGGTTTATTGGGCTCACAGTGTGTGGAGGTTTCAGCGGGAGTTGGTTGGCTCCACAGCCGGGTGGTGTGGCAGGGGGGCATCGCAGAGCAGCAAGGTAACAAAGAAGCAGCCGGTCACAAGCAACAAGCAGTGACTCTCTTTGTTCATTCTGTGCTATCCAGACAACCTACCCTCAGGGAGGGGAGCACTCACACCTAGGTGGGGCATCCCTCATCCTATCATGGCACCAGGAATCATCCCAGGGTCACAGCCTTGATCCCTGCAGCACACCCTAGATCCACTCACATCCAAAGAGGCCTGGCTAGGACTGTGTGAGCTGTGTGTGACATCTCCCTGCAACCGAAAGCACCTGTCTTAGCACTCTGAAGGCCTGAGGCAGGAGCATCTGCACAAGCTCAATGCCAGCCACAGAAGTGAGTTTGAGGCCAGAATGCACTACAGGTGAAATCTTGTCATAAAACAGGCAGACATACAAAACAACAACAAAAAACCTTAGTAGAATTTTATGCATACTGTATCATATTTTCTCTACATAGAGTTTTAGTGATCCCTTTCTGTTTTGGAAAAACTTTATACAATACTTATCACACTGCTGGTCGTGATGGTGCATGTCTGTAATCTCAGCACTTCACAGGCAGAGGAAAGAGGATGACACTAAGTTCAAGACCAGCCTGAAGTGCATAAGAAGGCCCTCTCACAAAACACACAAAACAAAAAAGACTTAATACACTAAACAGAACTCCACAGATAATATACAACGCTACCCAACCCCACCCTGCTTTACGAATTCATCAGTCTTAAATGACATTTGTCCGTATGCAACACATAAACATCCTGCATGACTTCTGGAACATGAACACCTGCCTCATCTCTCCTACAGTGTTACAACTCCAGCCCAGGCAACACATGCAAGGAAATTTGAAGTAGATGGAACCAAGCTGGGTCATGCCTGAGTCTCCCAGATATGAGTCACACAGCCCAGCACTGCAGTGATGCGGCCACAGCCCAAGTCCATTGCAATGTCGGTGGGCAAGAGTCTGCGCCTGGTGCTGGACCAGGCTCAGAGGCTGCATCTGTGAGTACAGGACTGTGAACAGCTGTGCTCCCAGAGGTTGGCTCAGATATTCTTGGACACCAGGCTGATACTATACTGGGTGCCACCTGAAATTCACAGCTGCAGGGAACTGAGCATCTGCTCTGGGTACACCAATGGTCTATGCCAAGTCTGGCAGTGACTCAGGTGGAAACTTGTGTCTGCAAACTGTTGTGCAGTTCTCCACCTAGTAGAGAATGGCAAGGGACTCTGGCTCCCTATTGGCCTTCACACGAGGCCTTTCCTTTCTGCCTGGTGTTGGGTCTTGCTGAGTAGTACCAGCACTGAGCTCCAAGGTAAAATCTTGTGCTAGCCTCAGTGTCCTGCTACCCAACAGGTGAAGTCCAGCTCCTACTCTGCTTCTACTGGGCTTCATGTCTAAGGCCTGATCTTACTTTCCTCTGCCTCCTCCAAGGGGAAGATCTCTCTTCACATTCCTTGGATTTGGGGAAGCGGTGATGTCACCAACTCTGTCCTTCCTGCTCTCTTCAACAGTCAATACATCCTTTTATTATACTAAACTCTGGCACTCAAGTCCCTCCCCTGACCTTTTTATCTGGTGTGAATGTAGCTTTGTCCATGTGTAAGAAGGCTATTGCCATTCAAAGATCTTAGCTGCCATCTTGCACCTTCTCCTCTTCAAATTAGTTTCTTTACTTCTTGAAACCATTTTCTGTTCAGGGATATAAATAGCAATTAAACTGTATGGATGTGCTATGAACTATTCTGAAAAGTAAATGTTTATTAGGGTTACTATTATTGTTACTTGTACTGGAATTTTGATGTAAATTTTCAGGAATGATGTGATTTCCTCTTTGGCTGTATAGGTGCCCAAACAGAGTGGAAATACTTAATTCAAGTTTTCATAAGAAAGCAAATCATATTTAGGGCAAAAGAGAGGCTTTTGGTTTTTGAACTGGAATTTAATCATTTAATTTAATTTTAGAAATGACTCAGCATACTCAATAAAGATTTGTTGGATAGTTTATTTGCTTTAGAATCGTAAAATCTGTGACTATAAGTACTAAACAACTATCAAGAAGTGCTTATAGTACCAAATAACTTTAAACTAGTAGGCTTCATAACAATATGAAAAATTTCAATGTCCTCCACATCTATGTTCATATGTTAGATTATAATGGTATAGCTTTTGTGGCAAGTTGCAGCAGAAATCAAGAGATTAACCAGCCAGTTGAAAGTAAATGTCATTTTAATGAACAAGGAAACATATGCCGTATCAATACATAGGAATATGATGATGGGTAATAATAGTATATATAGGTGAAATGGTAATGAAATACTGTGAACCAGAACACAAGTATTCTTGTTAAATGATCTGAATGCATTTTTTGGGCTCTTTCTAAAATGTGGAAGATTTAGGATTCCTGTGTTCTGATAAATGGACAGCTCAGTAAAAATTAGGGTAGACTGGTACAACCACTATGGAGATCAGTGCTGTGATTCCTCAAAAAACTAAGATTAGAGGTCCCATTTGACCCTGCTATTCCCCTGGTAGGTGTATATCTGAAAGAATTAAAAGATTCATATCACAGTAACATATTTGCACCCATGTTTGTAGCAGCTCTGTTTGTGATAGCTAAATCTTGGAAACAACCCAAATGCCCATCAACTGGAGACTGGATAAAAAGATGTGCCTTTTTTTTTATATAAAGTGGAGTGTTACTCTGCCATAAAGAATGATAAATTTGAGTCATTTATACTCAAATGCATGTACCTTGAGGGCATATTCATAAATGAAATAAATAGATTATAGATGTGTAAATACCATATCTTTTATCTGGTATAAAAATTGAAGATGTAAATGAGTTCTAAAATGTATGATAGATGTTGTGAAAAAGAAAATATTCAAAAGGAAAAGGGGTAGTGGTAAGTAATGAGGGGGAAAATGTGACGGTAAAAATAAGGAAACTGCTTATGTATATGGGGGTGGGGGTGTTGTAGGGTGGGCAGGGGAATGGGAAAAAATGAGAATTAAGTGGTGTCATATACTGGTACAAATTCTCAATGTCAAGTGTGATCATGTTGTGCATATAAAATGTACCAATAAAGATTCAAATCTTTTTTTTAAAAAGACTCTGAAATATTCCCTGCATTATGACTCCTATTGTAGAATCCCTAAAAACTGTGCCCAGTTGCCCCTAGCGAGACTTGGGCTCAAACTGTAAGGATACAAAATATTTGGCAGCTTCTTGGGACTCCTTTTCAGAAGAAACCTCTTCCCTCTGACTTCCCACCAGCGTTTGAAGGAAGCAATGACAGAGGTGAATTAATGGGCAAATTGCACAGCTTCTCTGATTTTGAGTCTGCACAGATTAATAAACCCCCTCAGCAACAGGTATTTATTAAACACTTGCTACATTTCATTAGGAAGTGACTTTGGATGAACATAGAGCTAGTGAATGAATACACATTTTTTGCCCTCACTGAAATGATCATCTGATAGAACATAGACAAAATAATGAGGCTAGATGACATTAATATGTATGTCACAGATGTGATGTACAAAAAGAACAGTGACTTAAACACAAGGGTATGAAATATTTCTTCTGAGGAAGGAAGAATTGTGTCAAAAAATTTTGATGAAGACCAATGGAGTTGTTTCTTAAGCTGTGAGTAAGCTTTTCCTGCATAGAAATGGTGGCGAAGGGAGCAGATAATGCAGGGGCTATGACAGTTTTCAAAGTGATGAAAAAGGGATACATTCGTGTAAAGGAATGCAGGAGCATGGAACTGGGGCAAAACACTCGAGTCAGATAACAAATGACTCAGTGTGCTCTTTAAGATGTTTGGATTTTAATTTTGGGGTGTGTTTGGAAGCTTTGGGTACTAATATTCTAAACATCAGCTAATCAAGATCAGGAGTCAGAAAACTATAGCCCGAAGGTCAAATCTGGCCTATGACCTATCCTTGGCCAATCTTCTAAGAATGATATTTACAATTCAAAAAGTTGAAAAATATCAAAAGAAGAATATTTAATAACAATTGAAAGTCCTATGAGATTCACCTTCACTACCCACAGATACGGCCAAGATAATTTATTCATGGACCATTTATGGTGGCTTTTGAGCTTCAGTGGCAGAGCTAAAGAGCTGTATGAGAGACACTGCAGCCTTCAGATCCTGAAATATTTACTACCTGGCTCTTCGTAGCAATAGTTTGTCAGCCCTTGGCCTAAATAATCAAAATCTAAAACTTATTTGAGAACTGTATTTTTTTTATTGGTCATTCATGGTGGAAAAACCCCACCAATTTTTTTTTTAGCTATCCAGGCCTTTTTATTTTCTACTCATTCATATTTTATACTAACCAATACACTGTATTAAAAATTCTTGCCGGGCGTGGTGGCTCATGCCTCTCATCCCAGCACTTGGGAAGCAGAGGCAGGAGGATTGCTGAGTTCAAGGCTTGCTTGGGCTACATAGTGAGCTCAGGGCCAGCCTGAACTACAAAGCGAGACTCTGTCTCAAAAAAAAAATTCTTTATATCCACAATCATGTCACACTATGAAAGGGTTTTCCTACAATGAAAATTTCAAAAGGAAGGTCCCAAAATATTTTGTACTGCAGGGAGTGCTGAAGAGACTGCTGCAATGCATGCCACTATCACCGTAACTAACATCTACTAAACAGGCCACAGGACCACTAACATCTATGAGAATGAGGGTGCATTTATCTAAGTACATAGTGTGCAATGTGTGGTGTTCAATATACCCTTCCTAGCGTTTGAACATGTACTCTTTCATAGCCAGGACCCACACAACTCATTGGCATCATGAGAAGGATCAGGATTTGAGAAGGTTATTTTGCTTCTGGGAAATGAATGATAAAGATGTGTTTTTTAATAAAATGAAGTATTACTCTGCCATAAAGAATGATGAGATTGAGTCATTTATATTCAAATGGATGTACCTTCAGGACATACTCATAAGTGAAATAAATAAGTTACAGATGTTCAAATATCATATATTTTCTTTGATATGAGAAACTAAAGCTATAAATGTGTTCTAGAATGCATGAATGATATTGTGAAATAGTAAATATTCAAAGGGTAGTGGGGCTTAGGGGTAAATAATGAAAGAAACATATTGATGATAAAAAAGAAACAATGCTTGTGTGTTATAGGGGCGGGGGGGAGGTAGGGTGGGTAGGGAAGGGGGAAACAGAATTAAGTTGTGTCATATACTGTACAAATTCTCAATGTAGAGTGTAATTGTGATGTGTATATATAATGTACCAATAAAATGTAAAAAAAATACTTTGGCACAATAGAATGCTTAGGACTTATCATTTTTACCTGACTTCAGTCTTTTACAGGCTCCCACAGCATCCCAAGGTAGAATGGAGGCTACTCTGTGAGTATGCTCTAGATGAAAAAAATTGAGAAAGTCCATTAATAGGCTCCAAGGATTGGGGATTGTCTTTCACTTTTTCTCTCATCCTTAGCACCTTACAGCAAGGTGTTATCATTTGTATCATTGTCATCACCACCACCACCATCATCATTGCCATGAGAGTAGTTGCCATTTATTGAGACTATTAGAAACATTACGTTGATTATTTTAGCCTCATCAAAAGCCTTACAAAATGAGCATGTCATGGACACAGGAGCTGAAGCTGAAAATAATATTTTAACTTGTTGGATACAATAGAGCTCTTAAGTGATAGGGATGTATGTGACCTTGCTTTATCAGTACCATCGGTAATGTCTTCTCTCTATACCATGTTGCCTCTTAAGTCTCTGTGATAGTATATGTAGAAGCTTGGTGTATTGCTTCTAAAATTAACACATTTTAAAATTATGACAGAAAACACAAAATGTAACATTCAAAACATTTCTACATATGTTCTATGACCTGTTCTCAGATCAGTAGTGCTAATTACATTTACAGTATTAAGCAATAGCTCTCTAGAATTTTTTTCTTGTAAAGTGAAACTCTACACTCATCAAAAATTAGACCTCATTTCTCCCTCCCCTGACCTAGGTAGTCACCATTCTGCTTTCTTCTTTTAGTCTGCTGCTTTGATACATCCTTCTTGAATCATACAGTCTTTCTGCAGCTGGTTTATACAGCCTCGTATCATGTCCACAAAATTCATCTCCTTTGTATAAGCTATTTGGATTTCTTTATACTTTGAGGTAAAATAATACCCTGTTGTATATATGCACCAAACTTTCTTAGCCATTTTCCCATAAATGGACATTTAGGTGGCTTCTAACTCTTGGCTGCTGTGACTGGTGCTGCAATAAACATGAGTGTACAAGTGGCTCTTTGAGATGTTTCTACTTACTTCGGATATATCCTCAGAAGTAGGATTGCTAGATCATGTTATAATTGTTTTTAATCTTTAAGGATCATCCAAGCTATTTTCTGCACCAGCTGCACCAGTTTTCATTCCCTCCTGGAGAATATTTTTTTAATAAGTGTATACCTGAATGTTTATCTTACTGAAGAGAGTTCAATAATACAGCAATTCCCAAAATCCTAGACAATACCAACCTGGGTTAATTCAAAATCAAAGGAGTTGGGCATGATGGCACATTCCTATAATCCTAGTATTTTGGGATGTTGACACAGGAAAATGGCAAGTTCAGGACTAACCTGGCATTTTACTGAAAGGAAGGAAGGAAAAAAGGAGGAAGGAAGGAAGGAAGGAAGGAAGGAAGGAAGGTAAGGAGAAAAGAAAGAAGAGGCCTAGAACTATAAGAGTATCCATATTGTATGACACTTTAAAATAAATACCTTTTATTTTATGTAGACTTTTAGAAATGAAATAAAATAAATAAGTTTTGTTACTAAAATTTATCAGTATCCATACACCTAGCAAAGGCTCTTTAGGGTTGTATTTAAAAAAAAGTGGTGTAGAATTAGAAATAAGTGAAATCCATAATAAGTATTTGATATTATTCACCTCAAGGTAGGGAGAGTTTATTCAGAACAGGCAAACTTTTGTCCAATTAAATCAGTGGAATCTGATACTGAGACTTCCAAGCATTTAAATGTCCTCTTAAAAAAATCCAGGTAGTTGTGTCTAAAACTGATCCCTTAAACCTGAGACTTTTTAGGTAAACTCATGCACCTTGAGAATATAATTTTAAGTGAAATGAATCAGACACACATGCTTAAATGTCACATTGTTTCTCTTGTGTGAGAAATCCAAGTGGCAAATAGAGGCCCAATTATGTGACAGATATTGAGAAGTAGGAAGAAAATGTTCCAATGGGAAGGAGAACAAGGAAGGTAGGGAGTGAAGAGTGAAGGGAGGGAATAGGGATGGAAAAATTGTAAAAAAAGGAAGGAAACCAAAAGAAGCAAAGTTTTATAAAGGGCCAGCAGAAGGGGAATGGGGAAAAAAGAATTAAGATATATTCTGTACAAGTGCAAATTTCCTATGATGAATATTATCATTTATGTATGGCAAAATTATGCAAATAAAATTAATGAAAAAAACCCCTGATCCTTGACCTACTGTGATGTGGCCATTTCATTTCATGGGCTGAATTGCATTAGGTGGAGCCTTCTTCTTCATTTCTCAGTCAGTATTTTTCATTCATTTTAAGTAATCATTCCTTGAGCTGATGTTATTGCTGACAAAGTCAATGGATCTTTGGCATCACTTAGACTTGTAGGCCTTTAAGAGCCCTTTAAAAATTATGTCAGATTCTCTGTCTTCCACTGACATTGCATTTGGCCTCCATTAATCATTGCATTTTTAATAGCTACTGGATTCTCTATGAGTATATAAATAGTTGGGGTTTTTTTTTTCTGTGTAAGGGTGGACACTAACAGATAGGAAGGGAAATTATGTTTCCTTTCCAAATATTATTATTTGGAATACTGTGTTTTATTTTACACTGAGAGCCACTGGACTCTCCTCCTAACCCAGCAAATTTGCATAAGGTGGAGATGAAAAGGAATACTGGAATTAATTTTTATTTTCTTGTCTCATTTATTTTCTTGTCTGATTTAGCCATATTAGCAGAAACCTAGTAAATAATGGCCAAAGAACAGACTGGTGTGGAACACTTTGAGCCTAGATAACTCCAAATACAAGGATAGGAGTTCAGAAGCTGATGGTGTCTACTCTGTGCTTTTATAATCACTTGGTATATTAGAATCTCACCTTCTCAGTAGACTTGAAGATTAAAGGCCACAGCTGTGACCTTGCAGGCAGGGTACATAGCATGAATTCCTTTGCATAGACTGAAATATATGCCATATGGAGTAATGTTACTGGACTAGGACTTGAGATACTTGGGTTCAAATTCTGGCTCTGACCTTAACTGATTGGACAACTCTGAACAACTTCTGAATTTGCTTTTCTATCGTGAAAAGAAGGACAAGCTTAGAGTCATGTCATACTGTGTTTATTGGTGGACAACTATTTCCAACTCATCACCAATTGATGCTTTTGGTAAACTCAATAAGAATAAATTATTTTTGAAAAGCATGTGCTTAGGGAACAACAATGTCAAAATCCAGAGCATGTTTTAAACACTCTCAATTTTTGTACTTGTCAAACATTTTTTTGGATAGATACCAGTGTATGGAACATAAGTAGTGCTGGTTTAAAAAGTAATTGGCAAACAATACTTTGCAGGTCACATTTAGTGCAGTGTCCCTTTTGCAAATCTACTTTTCTTGACATACAACCACACTCCTTCACTTAAGATGCCCTCTATGGTTGTTTTCAGTGCTACAGTGGCAGAGTTGAGCTGTGACAGTGCCCAAAATATTTACTTTCTGACCCTTTGGAAAACACTGCCTAGCTTGGTTTAGAGAAGCCAGAAAATAAGGGAGCCAGATTAATTTCCTAAAGCCCTTTCAAGCACAAAAGATAATAATTCTGCCAAGATGCTTGGTAACAGTGAAAATTGGCTGTCTGACTCTCAAAGAAAAATAACCAAGAAGTGCTGTCTCTTTCAGTGAATGAAATGCCTTATAAAAACATTCTATTCTGAAATGAAATATTTTGGTTTTTTTCCATCCACTTATGCTTCCAATATTCTTGGGTATTCCAGCCATATACTCTGACTACATATGTAATTGCATGTTTGGTGAGCTAAGGTCATTATTCATATTTCTGGTTGCATCTTTGTTAAATTCCTGGAAATGTATACTTTCATATTTTTCCATTTCCAAAACTAGCCTACTTCTCCATAATTATTAAATCTCCCTATTTGCCACCATGACTTCTGTGGAATAAGCTGCAATTTACAGGTGGTACTTTGGTAGTTCTTTGCAGTGGAATGATGTCCACTTGTTCAAGAAGTACTAGTGGCCAATCTACTCCATGGAATCAAAATCCATAGAGAAAGCCAAAATTTAGGATACTGGAGAATGTGGCTTATATTTGTGGACAAGTGGACTTCTCCATACTGATGTATAGAAGCAGTCTTCAGGTACCAAGTGAACAGCATCCCTGGAAATGACAGGCCTCCTTCTGATATAAAACTAGTGAGGGGAGGAATAGAAATAGCATACTCTCAATAAGCAGCCTAACCTAAGAAAGGAGAAGAAGGACAGGGTTATATAAGGCCATTTTATTTTCTCATTCCAAGTAGGGCAGGTCACTTTCATATGGAGAGGCCTGGAAGATTATATTCATGAATTTCCTTCCACCTGAAGGAAACATGAAGAAAACAAAATATTTCCAATGCTAACATGACTCAGCATGAAATCCCTTTACTGATTCTTATTACTACCTGTTCTGCTATGGGGGGGGGGACTCTATTGATCAATCTCTTACTAGAACTGTAAAGTTCAGTGCAGATGTTTCCTTTTGGCTAGTCAAGATCTTGCCACTTCTCCCTCAGATATATCATGAAGTTTTTCTCTTCCTTTATCCGCTTCAGGCCCTAAATAAAAAGGGCTTAGAGTCTGTTTCCTACAACAGACACATTGGATCATATCACATCCCCCTCGGTTTCAGCATCTCTGTGGGGATGGTCCACTATGTCCTATATTTAGCTTGGAGGACACACAGAAGTGCCTTTATTTCTGTCCTGGGAACCCAGAGGACCCTCTTAAACTCAGGATAGGCACATCTGGACGGGCTAAAGCATTAACATCTGTTAATAATGAACAAGTCTGGAAAGTTTCTGGATAAATGCTTTAACCGCTAATACTTCTCTTGCCTGAGAAGAACAATTCTGAGGAACATTCTTCAAGGATGCTGGATCTCTGTGGGTTTGAGCTCAGGTTGACCATAGAGGTAAAAAGCTTACCTATGCAAAATTTTCTTGTACTTTTCTCTTTGCTTGATGCATTCACCTTGCTTTCTTCCTCCTGTTACCTTCTGAGTAAACCACCTGCTCTCTACTCCTGGCCTCAAGGTCTGCTTTAGAAGAAATACAAACTGTGGCATAATTTGTACAGTTGGGAGACTTATCACTGTGCTTCAAAAATGAGAAACCTGAAGCACCAACAAAGTGAAACAACTTGTTGAAAGTTTTATTTCTGGAATGCATCATAGCTAAAGAATAGATCCAGGTCCATCATTGCTACCTTGTTGATGTATACTTTCCATCTAATATTCAAAGCATTTTCCACATTGCACCACTTTTATCTGTATAAAATTTTAGTATAAAATTTAGATGCATTAATAGGCATAAGCTATTTTACAGCTCATTTACAGCAAGTGACCCCTTTACAATTAGGCAAAATGGTAAACACTTATATAATGAGTTTTGTTCAAGTGCCAAGATCCATTCATAGTGACTCAAAGAATGGAGACTTTATCAGCTCTTTATTTGTTTGTTTTCTGAAGCGTTCATATTATAAGTATTGTTTGTTATGTTAAATTTCTTGAACTACAGCCAAATGAAGCACTTTATAAGCAAAATAGGCCACTCAAATGATTTATTATCATTCAAAACTAAATGAAACTGCTTCAAAGCTGAACAATTAAGCTTTCTGAAGCAAGTACTCAAGCTAGGCTTCATTTAAAGAAATTCAAATTAGCTTTAAACTATCAGCTCTAATTTCTCTTAAACAGAAAAAAATAGCCCTCTCCAACTGTGCACTATTTTTATTTTGCCATTCTCAATCTTTTAGGATCTCAGAGGTATGAAGATCAAGAAAAGAGTGGTGGCAGTAATGTGCCTCCTATCCTTGAATGGAACAGCAGGTAAGAGGTGACATCTTAGGAATGTCTTCTCATCTTCTCTAGTCCTATAATCACCTAAGTTAAATGGAAATTGGTCCAGAATAAATAAATACATAGGACAGAATCCAAAATAATATATATTATCTGCAAATTTTGGAAGTTCTTTTATTGGAGTCTATTTGTCGTACATAATAATTACATTTAACTTGATTAGTTGGTGTGTATACACGTTACATCTTGATCATTTTACTTTTCCTTCCTCCCTCTTCCCTCTTCTTTAGATCCCCTTCCTATCTCCACAAACTGTCTCCTTGCTTCATATCATCTTTTGTTTTGCTCTTTATTTGTACTGAGTCTGTCAAATAAAAGAAACTATTGCTATCTTTAACCTTCTCTTTCTGATTTTTATCAATTAGCATTGTGGTCTTAAGATCTATCCATTTTCCTACAAATGACTCTAATTTCTTCTTAATGGCTGAGTAGTATTCCACCACACACATGAATTTTGAAGATACTTTTGAACTTATTTTAGAAATATGGGTCGAGATAAGGGAACCATTAAATGGTGTTGAGGCACCGGTGTATGGCAACATAAGGAAGTTATTAGCATCCTTAAGCCCGATGAAGCAAAGGAGAGAAAAGAGTTAGTAGGCATCATGATAGTTGGAATCATAAAAAGGGGTTCTTGATAGGACTTGGGGCCACATAAAAACAGTATAGAGCTAGAAAAGAGCTAGGAGAAAGATTACTTTCACCTTTTAAATAAACCTCCTGTGCTCTGATCTTTCTCCAAGTACCTCCAATGTCCTATAACCAACCAGAAGCTGGAGGGATGCAGGGTCAGTGATCCAGCCCACAGAAGTCTCTGTCCTCAGGGAAAGATGAAGAAAAGACATAAGAGTTAGCAAAGGAAGAGGAAAGTACTCTACTCTCTCATTCATGAACGAACTTTATAACATACATTAGCAAAATGAAGTTCATGGAGCTTCAGCTACAAAGAGGGCAAAACTTAGACTCAGTACTTACAGTAATCAAGAGGGAAGAATTTGAAGTAGCTTTTAGCCTGAAGTATAGATTATGTGCAAATGTTTATGTGAAAGCCTATACATTTTGGAATATATTTAAGCAAAGAATGGTGGTAGCTGACCATCACATGGATACATAGCAAGAAATGCTCATGAAACAAAATGATTTCTTTATTAATATTTTTAAAACTACCATTACATTAATCTCTTTTCCATTGACTGACTACTGAATCTACACCTCAATAGTCTATTTTTAAAAATTGAACAAAATCATCTTATTCAGCATACATTCCTTTGGGAAAATAGGGAAATCAACATCTGTGCTTCAAGGAATGCTTCTGCTTTTGCAGATTGTGGCTCATACTGACATGGGGCACTACACTCATGAGTTTGATGAAGTTCCATGCAGTCATTAATTCATTCACTAAACAATTTTGAGCCTCATGTAGTTGACTAAGCGGAAAAGATAGATAAAAAGTGCCCTTGCCTTGTTCAATATTATTTACTAGTTTAGGTAAATAAGAGATGAGCAAATACTCTGATGAAATATGTGCAGATTATAATCACCACTGCACAGGAAATGAAAACAGTGAAGGGCTGCTAAAATATAATTACAGAAGACAAGCTCAATTATGTAAAGTGGTGAGGAAAGGTTCTTTTGAGCTAAGAACATGAAAATTTAGGCCTGAAGGATAGAGAGGTGCTAGATCTGCATAGAGTAAAGCAAACCACAACCTACACAGAGAGGAGAGCAAATCCAAAAGCTTAGGGACAAGAGAGAGCCAGAGTCTTATGACAGTGTATCTCCTACTTCCCTTAGAATAAGATGATCCAGCAGCACTTCAAAATTATGAATGCCCAAGGCCCCATCTTAGATTCACTGCATCAGAATATAAAGAGAAGTATCCTGGGAAATAGGTGAATGTTATTATTAGGAACATATGGGAAACCCTACTCATTAAGAACTATAAACTGTACAGTGGTACCTTCTAAAAACATAGGGGTTAAGTGTAAAATTGCTGTGTAATTTTGTTAGTTTTTCAACAAGTCTTATGTAGGAGGTGTTATACTGTTAAGAAGCATGAAGAAAAGTTAGCAAGATCAAATATATCAGACACATCCTGTTTCCTGGGCCTTGGGGCTATAACCTGTATTGGATGCATAACTCATGGAATATAGAATGCCAAAGAACCTCTGAAAGATTCCCAACCTTTAGTTATTCAATAAAGCACTAATTGACATATTGTTATATAGAGATTTTGCCAATATAATTCTGGCTATGAGACTTTAAAATTAATAGAAACAGGAGTTGCTCAGGCAAGGTCAATCTAATTTTATAAAATCACAATCAAAGAACTCTCTTAGAAGATACCACAAAAGAGGAGTCAAGTGAGATCTTCAGAGAAATGACCAGAAACAAAATTGCAGAAGAGGAATGGAAGGGACTTAACCTGTTGATGTTAGAGAGGCGCCACACAGAAAATGTAAAAAGGGAGATGAGGATCCTTCTCCCCACAACCACAAGAAACTGAAGAACCTGAATGAGTTTGGAAACCGGTTTTTCACAAAACCTCCTAATTAGCACCCAGTCAATCAACAGTTTGATTCTGGCTTTGTAAAGCAGGAAGCATGGAAATAGGCTAAGCCCCTCTGGACTTTTCACTTACAGAAATGTAACAATGAATTTTTGTAATTGTATTTGCTGGTTATGGTAGCAGTGGAAAAGTAATACAGAAAATCACAGGTAAACATAGTGACTCCCAACCTAAGGCCACTCCTTATGCCATCATCAGAATTCCCACCAATAGTTTAGTAAATTGATTTAGTAAATATGTCAGTCGCTGAATATTTCTGACTCATACTGATCTGTGAAATAGTGGAAATGTCATCCCTAACTCATGTAAATCTGAGACTTCAATGAAAGTACTAAATGCCACCCAGATATGAAGTCACTTTCATAGGTTTGCAGGTATCAGGGATCTTTTGGCAAACCACTTGCACATTAATTCTTCCAACTTGTTGCAAGATCTGGGAAGTAAACTAGGATATGGTACAGGATTGGACTTGGAGTGAAGGTCTGAGGCATTTGTTAAGTATTAGAGATCAAGACCTGTGAAGAAGGCAGGATTGGGCTAGAGAGAAATTGAGTTGCATTGTAGTCTTATTAATCCTATGGGAACTTTAAAGCTGGGTTGTTCTTTGAGAATTTTTCAGGGTAATCCAGGATCTGGGTCTTTATGCCTCTTGGATAAATCACTGGAATGGCTTTCCCTGGACAGAAACTATAGGCGTGGTCCAATTTGCTACATTCAGCTAAAGCAATCTATGATGAGGACTAACAGCCTACAGCACTTCCAGCAGGCACTTAGAGGTGTAAATTTTTCTTTCCTGAAAAGAAGTCTAGATGGTCCATCACAGTGTTCACTAAAACATTCATGATCTTTGCACATCTATCATACAAAGGAAAACATGTCTTCTCCAGGAAACATTTGTTTTCTAAATCTTTTTTGTTTCTCCAGAAGTTCAGTCTTATATAAGATACACTGTTGGTGGGATTGCAGACTTGTGCAACCATTGTGGAGATCCGTGTGGAGATTTCTCAGAAAACTAGGACTACAGGTCCCATTTGACCCTGCTATACCCCTGCTAGGAATATACCCAAAAGAATTTAAAAACTCACATTGGAAAGACAGATGTACACCCTTGTTCATAGCAGCTCAGTTCGTGATAGCTCAATC